>VZTU01001571.1:145989-163681 GCA_013400835.1 Zapornia atra
GGGCACCCTTCGGGCGGCGTCGGGGTGCCGGGCGGCGGGGCTGTGGGCGGCGGCGGCGGGGCGGTGAAGACCCGCAAGCCCGATAACACGGCGTTCAAGCAGCAGCGGCTGCCGGCCTGGCAGCCCATCCTGACGGCGGGCACGGTGCTGCCGGCCTTCTTCATCATCGGCCTCATCTTCATCCCCATCGGCATCGGCATTTTCGTCACTTCCAACAACATCCGCGAGTATGAGGTGCGCGGGGCGGGGGTTCAGGCTCCTCCCGCCGGCGGGGCGGAGGGCAGCGGCAGCCGGTGGGTGCCCTGTCGGGGCGGTGGTTGGGAGGCCCCCGGAGCCCGCTCGAGAGTCGCGGGGCCGGGCCGAGCGAGCGGTGTCGGGGGATCGCGTGTCCACCGCCGGTCCGCTGCCCCTTGCGAGACCTGCCGCCAGCTCTGTGGCCGGAACTCGGCGGAAAGTGCAGGCGGCGTACATGGCTCGGGTGATGAGCGAACACCGCGCCCCGGCTCTCCTTTAATAGGCCATCCGCTAACTGCCCTGAGTAGGACTGAGCTTACCGAGTATCATCGGCTGAAGCCCTCCTGTCAGCCTCGCCGGGGCTCCTGGGCGGTTAATGCCGGCATTTAATCGCCGCAGCCCAGTGCAAGTTGCGGAGTTTCGTTCTCGGTAGTACAGGCAGTGTGTGTGTCGTCCTTGGCAGAGTGTGTGGCAATAGGCCGTTGCTTTAGGTGCCTCAGAGTGGTTGTAGTTTTGGGACAAAACTGGGGTGAATTGCCACTGTCCAAGTGACAGGCGATAAGACAAGGGGAAATGGCACTAAGCTGTTCTAGGGCAGGGCCAGATTAGATGTTAGGGAAAAAAAATTCACTGCAAGAGTTGTCAGGATGTGGAACAGGCTGTCCAGAGAAGGGGTTGAGTCGCCATCCCTGGATGTGTTTAAAAGACAGGTAGAGGAGGTGCTCAGGGTTATGGTTTAGTAGAGGACAGGTACGGTTGGACTCTATGTTCTTAAAGGTCTTTTCCATTCTAGTGATTCTGTGAATGTATTGCTTTAACTGGTGTGTGCCTTAACATTTTAGATGCTCTATGGGAGATCAGGGTGTCTGGAGTAAACTTAGAAACAAAGATGGAAGAGTGTGGCTTTTTTCTAATTATGCTTACAAAATCTGAAGTCATTTTTGTCTGATAATTAACCATAACCTTGCTGTGGAAAGTTGCTGAGCATTAACAAAAACCCTGTATCGCTGTTAGATCCATTTGATATCAGTGTCACTTTGTGTTGTAAGGAAACAACTGAAAGGGCTTAGGGACAACCTTGAAGAGCAAATTTATGGCTAGGATTAGTTTGCATGAGCTAATGTGACCAAGATTTATGAGGTGTGGGGGAAGTGAACTTGTTTGTTAGATTGCTGTATTGGAGAATATGCAGTTTTGTGGATCAGATCGTTCTAGTTCTCAGAGTAAGCTGTCACTTTCAAATAAGTAGCATTCAAGACAGTGGTGTGGCTAGTGGTAGTAGTGTGGTGACAATGAAGCCAAATTAACTAAAGAAATTCTGAGGCAGGCAATGAATTATATTATATTTTCATCTTTCTGTTAAAACACAAGCAATGTTACAAGAACACCAATTTAAGGTTTGCTTTCCTTTTATGTTATGAACTAAAATTCCAGTCAAGGAGAAAAACAAAAATAAAAAAACCTCAAAGCTGAAATATATTACAGTGTCCAAATGCTGTATGTAAACGTATTTTTCAAAACTAGTTGCAGTTGCCTCCTGTGTCAAGGTTGAGGTCATACAGAACATCTGAAAAATTACCTAAGTGCTTCAGAGAACATTGCCAAGTGTTCATGGGCATGTAGACTTTAAAACTGTCATGTTATGGTCATATTTGAAGTAAGTGCAGGCACATGGTTTTAGGAGGACACTTAGTGGGCACGTGTAAAAAAAAAAAAAAAAAAGTAAAATTCAGTTAGCAAGGATTTTTTTTTTTACAGTGACATTTCAAATAGCCATTGTTATAGTAAAGCAATAGAAAGTAGTAATGATTGTAGGGTTAATATAATTGAGTAAATACATTTTTTTTTTCATTATGACTGGATCTGTGGTGATTTATATGGACAGGAAATCAAGCAAATTTTAATGAGTCCAAAAATATGACTCCTTGTGCCTGTATTGCTTCTGCATGCATATACAGATTTCTTTATATACTGCTGTGGCTTAGCAGCTCAGTTTAGTACTCCTAATAGGTTCCAGTAGGAGCCAAAAACTAGATGTTCCCACCTAATGTTCAGTACAAAAATCCATAGGTGAGCTGGCAGCATGACTGATGCTCCCCTATGCGCAGCTAAAGTAGTAGCAGACGTTTATTTTTGGAAACCAGTTGGTAGGTGCTGGCCTTCAAGGTAATAAAAATTAGGAGTTTTATTTCTTTGGTTGTGTGTTTTACTGTATGGGTTCAGGTTTGTATCCTCCATGTTATGTGAAGCTCTCCCAGATCTCATCATTAGGCTTTCATGAGGACAGGAGGGACAGAGTTCCTGAATTCTCAGTCTGATCAGACAGTTGGGATATGTGGCTAAAAATGGGGAGACTTGATTTCTGTTCTCTGATCCTCTTGTGTGCTTTTATCAAGTGGTATAATGCAGAAATTCTGAAGTGAGATTGTCATCCTAAAGGCAGCTGAATTTGGGGGAGGGGGGGCAAATAATCAAAAAAAGGCTTTAAAGTTGCAGCAACAAAACACAGATGAAGCAATTTACAGACCAACATTTGGGCTCTGACCACCAGTGAGGGATGCTGTTTATCACCTGCATGCTTCGCTGAGCTATGCCCATGCTTAGTGTGCTGTCTTTTGTTAGTAACTTCCAAGTGTTGTTCACAAATAGCTGTAAATTCAGCGTTGGGAGACGAGACATGTAGAAGCTACAGGTGCAGTGACTAAGCTCTTTTAAAAATGTAATCGGGGGAGGAAGTGGAGGTAGTTATTTACACCCACCTCCTACACGATAGCATGCGTGGTAAGTGGGTGTACACACATATGTATATCTGCTGTAAACTTAGTGTATTGGAATTGAATAGGATGTATAATTTATGCCCCTGAAATACATATTTATATACAGTTCAGATCACCCTTCCCTGGAATTAGATACTGCAGCCATTAGTATCTCAGTCCCTGGGACTGTATGAGAACAGCGCAGTTTGCAGAAGAGGGAAATGTAGCTTTTCTATTGATTTCCTTTATAAGCTCTCTTGAATTCAAGTGTGGAGGACTTCCAACAGTTTAAGTGTACTAGAATTGTAATTTTTTGGTGTTGGTTATTCTCTAGCATTTTCTCACTGTTTCAGCAGCCACTTGCCTTGTGTCTATCATGAAAATATTTCATTTGCATGGAAAGTGAGAATGAGCTGTGTGTGTATTTTTGCTCCATTGTTAAAAGGTGAAAGAGGGTTTTTTAAAATTTATTTCCTGACTTTATTATTTTTTTAGAATGGATTAAGAAGCATGTTGACAGCGTATTGAAATGTGAAAAAAAAATGGAGGAATATCTCAAACATTAATTGTGTGGGAAACATCTTTGTGCTGTGACTGCTGTTGTGAAATGCATAATCATACTTTTAAAAGACTAGGAATGAAGAACTGAAAGAAAGTAGATCAGTGTTGCAGTCAGCTTCCGTGTTGTGTGCAGTTTCAGTATCCCCATCTCAAAAATTATACAAAACTTAGTAAAACCCACAGAGAGGAGCAGAGTTACGGGATGTCTTGTGTACAAGAAGTGGCCAAGCAGAGGAGGATGAATACCTGACAGCATAGGAAGTCTAAACATCATTAATGGTTTGGAGAATATGTTTATGCAAGGGGTTATTTCTACACTACAAAAATGTGAATCAAGTGAGAAGGATGCCAACTGCCTGAAAAGCCATTGGTGCCTGCAAGTTTGGATATTCCCAGTGCCTTTAGGTCAGCAGTTGTTGGGAAGGGCTCACTCTGCTTGGGATTGTTGTATTTGATTGGTGTCCAATCCCCAAGGACAGAGCACTGGGTTGAGTGGGTTCCTGCTAGGGACCCCAAAGTCAGTCCTTCAGTTTTTGTTGTTTTTTTCATAGATGGAGAGAGACCTTTCTCCCTTTAGTTAAGCTTTTCAACTTTTTTTAACTTTTGAATGTAACCTGTAAATGCACATGCAGAAAAAAACCCCACACTTCATGTGGTTACTGTACAGGAAAGCTCTTGGCATTGAAGCTGATAGAGGTCAAAAGCATGGTCACATCAGTGTGATGCTTTATTTTGAAAAGTAAAGTCTTCAGATCTTTTGCAGCCTTCAGAGTATCTGAGTTTTGTTTTTGACCTAAAACTTCTCCACACCCTGAAGAACTAGCTCAAGGATACGGAGGTTTAAGTTTGTTCTAAGGGAAATGCTTCATGGGGTGGGGGGGAACTCCCAACCAAGTTAACCTTGAACAAATGAGGTGCATTGTTTGCTGAGGGCAGCGGTGGTCTGTCTGTCTGCTGTAGCTAAATGGAGCTCTTCAGGACTGCTGCAGTAGTGCTATTTCTAGACCAGCATAAACTCAATATCTTGTTCAGCGAAGGAAGTAAGGATTATGTGATCCTCTCTTCCTCTGCCAGCTAATAGCTTCTCAAGCTGACTTGTTTCAGCTAGGCTTGTGAGGGTGTAGGTCTCATCAGTCAGAAATCTGGCAGCAGTGCAGATACTGAGAAAAGTGCTGAGGGAAGGGCTGCAGCTTAATAGGTATCGAAGAAATCGCAGGAAGAGAGACCTTGAAGAAGATCCAGAAGAAAACAGGCTTCAGTTCTGAAGTCTTGAAACTGCATGTTTGTTTTAGCTAACCTTAATACAGGTATTACAACAGATCAGGAATTACTCCCAGTTTTGATAATGTGTTTTGCTACAAGCATAAAACAGGGTCAGACCATTTATAGCAGCCTCTCACCAAACTGTATAGGTGTTGCAGTTTAAATGACACTGCTGTTAGACAGTTTTGCTGTAACTTGGTATACGCCGCACCAATCTGAATCTAAATTCTAAGTAGGAGTTTCATAGTAAGCGTAGAAATATGGTTTATAGGCAGATGGAAGCTTTCTTCTGCTCCTTTTGGAGCTAGCCTGCTGAGCCCAAGTTATTTCCTGCCATTCACGTGCTGGGGCTACACAGGAGGAACAGTGAAGGTGGTCAAGTAACTCAAAGTTGGCTAGGACCACAGGGAGAGCTCCTGGCTGCTCAGGACATGTTAAGCATGCTGTCCAGCTAGCCTGTATGTATGCATGATTTTCAAATCCTGGTGCTTTCTTGAGCTATGCTGTTAAAGACAGGTAATATTATATAGGGCAGAGTGATGCTGATCGTCTACTGGTATTTTACTGTTTCTGGCAAAACAGTGTGAGTGGCTTCTCTTCCCAATTTCAGAAGAGTTCTTGAGCATTAAGTGATTTTAAAAAATATATAGAGAGAATCTTCTGATGGCTAAAATGGTCAGCAAAGCAAATTTTCTAATGCAAACTTTTTTATTAAATATATAGAGCTTTGCCTCTCTGGAAAGCATGTAAAAGTTTAGATCTGCATATAGCATATGTTTGTTTGGAAATGTCATGCTTCTGGAGTATCTGCTGTTCGTGTTTGACATGTGTTTTTAGTTTGATTTGGTTTGGTTTTGCCCAGCAGTAGTGGCCTAGCTCAGTGTTAAATTTGTTTGAGGTGAAATCAAGCATATAAAGAGACTTGTGAAACTGTTCAGGTTGGAAGGGACCTCTTGAGGTCATCAGGCAGGCCTGGACAGGCTTATGGAGTTGAGGTGTAATAAGATTGCAAAACAAATGCCGTGTCACCTCTCTAGCTTATTAATAAATTTTCTTTACTTTCCCATTGTAAATTAACGGCTTCTTTCTGTTTTAGATTGACTATACAGGAACAGAGCCTTCTAGTCCCTGCAACAAGTGTTTAAATGTGTCCTGGGACAGCACACCACCATGTACTTGCACCATCAATTTTACACTGGAACATTCATTTGAGGTATGCTACCGTGTATGCAAACTGAGATTAGAATAAGGTGTACTTCATAATTGATAGGAAAGCTGTATCACAAGTCTGACTTTTTTTTCCCCCCTTTTCTTTCCATTCTCTATTTTAAATGCTTATTTCTATTTTTCCTGTGAACTCGGGTCTGATTTTTGTGTTCCTTTTCAGCAGCAGAGTTGAGATGGTTTTTAATGCTTCTGTTTATCTGGAAATGTGCATCACTAAATGGAATGCTTGTGTTTTGCACAATTAGATTTACCTTAGGTGTCTTATAACTGGTGTGTGGATCAGCTATTCCTGCATGATTTACAAAAAACTCTGCAACAGGAATTGGAAATACCAGATAAATTCTTCCTGACAAATTTGAGGCAAATAATGAGGCCTGTGGGCTTAACATCAGACAATATAGGTGTTTGGATTAGTGTTGATGAATATCATTATGATAGTTAATGGCATGTTGATACCTTTTGACTGCAGGACACCCGTTTATATTAAGATAGTACTCTGTGTACTGAGTGTGAAGAAAGGGTTGAGGCTCCTGCTTTATGAATGTTGCAGTCACGTAAACACAGAGTTTTAAGAGCTTGAATTTTAAGCTTTGTGTGACTGAAAACCCCTCTTGCCCATCTTGCTTTTTGTAGAGTAATGTATTCATGTATTACGGACTTTCCAACTTCTATCAAAACCATCGTCGTTATGTGAAGTCTCGAGATGACAGCCAATTAAACGGTGATAACAGCTCACTACTTGTAGGTATTCATGCTTGCATATTAACAAGGAACTAACTTCTGACTATTGTTTTGATTGCCACATAGCAGAGATCTGAGATTAATAATAATGAGGTACTAGACTTCTTGCATAACAGGAGACAGACATAAGGAATTCATGTTCTGTTCACAGAGAATGACTGTATGTTTTCATGTCAGTCATTTCATTAAGTGGACAGTGGTGCAGTACTTCAGTCTCTGCTCAGATTTGGATAGTTTAGAACTGTCCTGCTTCTTCAGTCAGCCTGTATCTGCTCTGTCTGAAGTTTTTGTTTCCGGTATAAAGTAACACTCGGTTACCTGCCACTTGGTTTGGATATTGCAGCTAAATGCATCCATTTTTGTAGACTCTGGTTCAATGTGGAACATCAGCAGTATTGGAAGATACCAGTACTGTGTATATTCTGTTCAAGGCTCTGTGTAATGTTTGGGGCCTTACCTCTCCTTTTGCTCATTTTTCTGAGCAGTGGAAATACAACTGGGTTTTTGCTCCGGCAGGAATGACTCTCCCTTTTTTACCTGTAAACTTTAAAAAAGGGGAGAGTTTCAAGAGGTTACATCTGATGACTGGCACAGAGGTTTTGGTGGGGGGCTTTTTCTGCTTGTGTTTTTTGGCATGAGGTTGGAGTCCTTGCAAGCTTTCGCGTTTTGTTATGCTTGGTTTCTTGTTACAGTCTTATTTTCTGTAATGCTGATGCACACTTAAAATACTTTAGTATTTCATGTTGGAAAACTGTTTCTGTTAAAAAGGAAAAAAGTTCTAAAGCCTTCCAAGAAAAGCCCTATTTTAGTGTGACTGTGGTGTGATTCTGACTTTATTTGTGTTTCACATAAATTTTATTCCCGCTTCTAAAAAAAAACTAACTAGTGTTCAGTGCTGAAGTATTTCTAAATAACCTGACTTGGGAAAATATTATTTTGAGGTACATTTAAGATACACACATTATTGAGGTACTGTAGTAAAAACCAGGCTAGTTAGGTAAACTAGCACAGACTCATCTGCCTTTTCTCCTTTTAACTATCAGAATCCGAGTAAGGAATGTGAGCCTTACCGCACAAATGAAGACAAACCCATTGCCCCTTGTGGAGCTATTGCCAACAGTATGTTTAATGGTATGGTAACACGATTTTAAGTTATCATTTAATGGTTTTGTCCTCTAGAGTATCTCTTGTGTTGTGCTAAGTCAAACCAAAAAAAGCCCATTATGTCTTTAGTCAGAATAATTTGCAACATGTTTTCATTGTTCAGAATAAAATAAGTATCTTGTGGTGTACTGCTGTTGCATTTTTCAGAATTGCTATCAGAAATAATTTAATCTGATGGCATACAAAGGGTGGAAATACTTGTGAGAAGCTGTTACTGCTGTGGAGTAGAACCACAGCCATCATACGTGGATACTACACTGCTGTCTAATACACCTTGATTCTTACAGAACAGCACGTGATTGTGGCAGGCAGGTAATAAATGCCTTGTACAGGGTTGGGTTTTTTTTTGTTTCTCCTGGAGGTAATTGTTTCACTGCCCATCCGGGTTATCTGTCTAATGAAGGTTTCTTCAGATGGTTTTCTAATTTGATCTTCTCCTTAGATACACTGGAATTGTACCGCATTGACAATGAAACAAGGGTGCCTATTCCTTTGATTAAAAAAGGCATTGCATGGTGGACAGATAAAAATGTCAAGTTCAGGAATCCTACAGGAGATGGAAACAACTTAACTGCGCTTTTCCAAGGTAAAAAAAAAAAAAAGAAAATTTTAAGAGTAACAAAACTCTTCCAACAGATTTGAATTTTACTTCAACATATTACCAACTATCCTAATTAAAAAATGTTGTGGTTCTCTGAAGAAATCCAAGCTCAGGACTACTGTTATCTGAAAATTTGGTTTGTCTTTAAGTAATGAAAGCTGCAGATTTCCTGCAAAACTTTTTTTACCTTTATTGTTGTACTTTTTTCTGATTTTTTTTTTTTTGTATTATTTAAAAAATTTTTTTATACTGGGAAAATATGATATGCGCTGGTGTCATGGTTTAACCTTGGCTAGGAGCTGAGCATCACACAGCCACTTGCTAACCATGCTCCCTGCTCCCCCCAACTCCCCCACCCCCACAGTGGGATTATGGGGAGAATCAGAAGGGTACAAGTTAGAAAAATTGTGGGTTGAGATAAAGACAGTTTAATAAGAAAACCCCCACATTGTTGTGATTTTTGGTTTTATGGGGTTTTTTCCTTACAAAGAAAGAGAAAAATAAAATGAAGAAAAACAATTGAATGAAAATGAAAGAAATTGATTGCTCTTCACCAGCAGAGTCCCTGAGCAATGGCAAATGCTTACCTCTACCTGCCCAGTGTTATTGCTGGGCATGAAGACATATGGCATGGGACATCCCTGTGGTCAGTTGGGGTCAACTGTCTTAACCATGTCCCCTCCCAAGTCCTTGTGCACCCCTAGCCTCCTTGCTGGTGGGGTGGGGTGAGGAGCAGAAAAGACCTTGGCTGTCTGTAAGCACTGCTCAGTAGGAACAAAAACATCCCTGTATTATCAATGCTGTTTCCAGCACAAAGCTGAAATGCAGCCCCATACCAGCTACTATGAAGAAAATTAACTGTCTCAGCCAAAACCAGTACAACTGCTATATTTGGATTTAACTTGAAAAGAATTCGTGCAGTTGTTTAATGAAACATTTAGATGTTTCTACTGCTAGGTTGTGCAAAGTTTTCTGAAAACCTGGTTGGGTTTGTTTGTTTGGTTGGTTCAGGTTTTTTTGTGATTAGAAGTGACGGACGTCTCGCATTTACTAGATTAAATACAGTTTGGTAAACCAAAGTTTTCTTTGGCTCAGAATAATCTTCCTCAGGGCTTAAAGGGGTGGGTGTGTGTGTTTATGCAAGGTATATAATAATTTCAGGTTTAACCTGATATGGGTTTCTTGCTTAGTCACAGCCAAATTATGTGTTACCAATGCAGTCCTACCCTTGGAAAAGCAGATTCTTTACCCTAATAGAGTGTAGAATTGTATATCCAATAAAATAAACGAAGACATTAATAGGGCATCATCTAAAATACTGCACATGATTTTATTTGCACGTGGTCCAGGAAGTGGTAGTTAAATTTAACAAGTGAGCAGAGGAGCTGTCATCATAATGAAGAACTGTCTCAGTAAGACAGAGTAAGACTTCCTAGCTGTGTAAACATGTTTGTCTAAACAAATGGACAGTGCTGTCATGAGAATAAATGGATATGCATTACAATTTAAGCTGCAAAATCAATGGATATGCATTACAATTTAAGCTGCAAAATCAAAGGTTCTTAAAAAGCACAGTGTCTTGCAATAGTGGTGAGCCAATCTGTCTGTTCATAGTTCAGAAGTTCGTATGTTTTTCTGCAATATTAGAGTGAATGCTGATGACCCAGTGTGTTACTTAGTCCCATGTATGAAATGCTTTATCGTTGTTGGCTTTGTTTAATCCTAGGCACAACAAAACCTGTAAACTGGCCTAAGCCAGTGTATATGCTGGACATGGAGCCTGACAACAATGGCTTTATCAATGAAGACTTCATCGTGTGGATGCGTACTGCTGCTCTGCCAACCTTTCGCAAGCTGTATCGTCTCATTGAGCGGAAGAACAACTTACAGCCGACCTTACGTGCTGGAAAATACTCCCTGGATATTGCATACAGTATCCTTTGAAAGTGGCTAAGGGCCTTAGCTGGATTTCTTGGGCACGTTTTTGTGCAAGTTGAAATTGAGCTAGCCTTTTTTCATCCCAATGCTTAAAGCTGGTATTGAGCTGTGGTTGAAAACTGGTAATAAGAATTGGGTAGAATATTGCCATCTAAAAAGGCGTATAGATGAAGTCCTTAAGGTCATGATCTAGTGGACTAGTCAGAGTTAGGCTATTGTTGGACTCGATCATATAAAGGGTCTCTTCCAACCCAGGTGATTCTAAGATTTCTGTGCAAGTTTTTATAGAATTAGTGGCTTCATAGTGAAGGGAAATCAGATTGCTTGGGTCCTGTAAAGGATCTGAGTGAGGGACAGGAAAAAGGAAAGAACAGAGGTGCTTGATAGCCTAGAAATTTGAGAACTTAAAGGTGCAATGACAATGTGTAAGCAAGGGCAGACTGACTTTGGAGGCCAGAGAAATGTCAGAGTTGCATATGTGGTAGAGATCTGTCATTCTGTTTTGGACAAACTACAGGGTAGGTAGAAGTGCAGGAGACTAGAGGAGGAGGGTTGTCATAGTTACTGAATTCTTAAAATTTGAAAACAATAATTTTTAAATAGCTACCACAGTTATCTTTCTGTGCTGCAAAACTGAGCATTCCATAGGAACACAAAGAAAAATGTTGTACCAAAATGTATGCAAGAATTAAAATTTAGATTTCCTTAATTTCATTGAAGCCACTTTCAAAACCCCACAAAATGGTGCATTTACTTTTCCCCTTAAGAAGGGGTTTACATCTCCTAACGTGGTATTTTTCTTGGAGTGGCTGGCAGTGCCCAAATTAGTCTTGGCCTAAAAGAATAGCTAAATGTTTCATATTTGCACTTCCAGTATTCAAAGGCAGCAGTTTGTATTTGGAACCGGAGTGAAATGACCCAAACTTTTAATGTGCTTGACTGCATAAAGCTAAATTTGGCATTGTGCTTCTTGTTTTCCTAAATGGTTTTTTTTTTTCAGATTATCCTGTACACAGTTTTGATGGGCGAAAAAGAATGATCCTGAGCACCATCTCGTGGATGGGAGGCAAAAATCCCTTTCTGGGAATTGCTTACATCACTGTTGGGTCCATATGCTTCTTCTTAGGAGTTGTATTGCTGATCATCCATCACAAATATGGCAATCGAAACACTAGTGCAGACATTCCCAATTAAATCTCGCATTCTGAAAGCAAATGTACTGCATGTGCATCAAGGCCAGTCCAGAACGGACCCAGTTTTTGAAAAGATAAGTCTCTGCTTCTGTCACTTCTGAGTCTGGGTACTCAATTTTTATCTAAAGCTCCCACTTCCTGTGCCGTGGGTTAACTCGTGAAAGTGACGGGTATACAATTAGCTATATTGATTGTATCTCTGCTCTGTCAGAAACAGTTTTTCTGATACTTGCCTCTAACCGGGCAGGCCACGTGATGCGTAGAGTTCCCGTCCCCTTGATGCATCTGCTGCTTGTTCATGTGCTGTGTAACGTCTGTATGATTCAGTACATATAGATTGTGTGGAGAAGGACTGTTCCAAGATACTGTAAAGGGTTCACTTTCCAGAGTTCAGGTATCTGTGCTGTTGAAAGGAAAAGTCAAGTCTTAAATGGTTTGGTTTTTTTTCAATTCACTGTCTTGTGTGCATGGGCTCTTACATTTCTTGCCGAGATTTTAATATATTTATATAAGTTGTTAAATATTTTTCCTGTGTCCTACCCACCTCTGTTAGCTTCAATCCTTTAAGTGCTGTGTGAATTTCAGCACTCTGGATTCTTTGTATATTTACAATGTATGTGCCTGGCCAGTAAATGAGCATCCCATGAAGATACCAGTGAAGAACCTATTTGTTAATTATCTGTGTGAGTCCCTTTTAAAGTTTCTCCTAAACTGGGATATGTTTGTTGCAGGTAGAATCTGCTTTTTTTCTAATGTTCTTTGCTTTAAATCATACCCCGTACCAGTTTACCTATTGTGCCTGCTGGTTTTGCTTTCTATGAGCAGCTCTGAGCGTTAATTGAGAATGATCTAAAATGTTTTTTCATTTGCAGATGTGGCTGAATTCCTCCTACTGGAGCAGTTTCCTAATTTTCTTGAGGCGCATGTGTTCTGAGCAGGCTTTGTCAAGGAATTGTCACATACTTTTTCCGTATTTGGAGTAAACACCACATTAACTGTTGCAGTGTTAAGACAGAAATTCAAAAGTTGATATGGCAAAAACCTCTTTTCATTGAAATGCAGGTTGAGCTTGCTGTGAAACCTAACTTAAAGATTGCAGTTAGAAGCGACGTGCGGGTTAGTGTCTTAAATCCAGTTACAGAAGGGTTCACTTTTTGATTAATTAAAAGTTAAACTGTAATCTGTAAAATATTACTTTTTGGTGACTTTTGGTTTTTTAGATGATGCACAGATATTGTAATGTATATGGTGGAGATCACTTTATATGCAACTAGCTTGATAAAATATCGAGTATATTAAAAAAGACCTAATAAATTCTGCAAACCATTTAATAAGAGATTTTACTTTGTTCTTGAGCATGCATTGATTTTCATATGATGAAAAGATGTATTCTCATTAAGCATGAATGCCATTTCATTGAGCTGGATTTCTGGGATTACATATATGTTACAAAAATGTTTATTTGTATGGTCCAATAGGTTAATTTATAGCCTGCTTTAAACAACATTATCAATTTATTGCATAAAACACATGACCATTTTTACAGAATTACTTGTGTATAGATCCAGGACTGGAGGCTGGTGGCCCTGCCTGTGGCAGGGGGTTGGAACTGTATGATTCTGGGGATCCCTTCCAACCCAGACCGTTCTATGATTCTATGATAATCTTTTTAAGCTAGCGGTTTTAAGTGTATAAACTGGAATGAGGTAACATTTCTGGTGTGCTAGCTTTCTGTAAATCCACAGGACAGTTTGTTTGCATAGTATAGCGTTGCAGCACAGGACTTCAAATAATCAAAAGCTAAGATTTAATTTACAGTGATGTATCTGTGTTGCTGGTATTACAGAATAAGGGTATGGTCCCTTTATTTATTGCAAAGCAGGAAACGCACACGAGCTGTTAGGATAGCTTTCATCCCTAGCATAGTTGCTAGTCCAAAATGTAGGAAGCGAGTAAGGGGACGACTCCCAGTTGCTGGTTATTAAAAGATTTTTATTTTTAAACTTTGTCCCTTGAAGTAGAAATATATTCTGCTTCATTCATAATCCCTGCCTTCTTCCAAGTAGGAAGTGTTGCTTCTTGGGCTGTGTTCAGAATTAAAAGCAAATTAGTTTTCTACTTTTACCTTAAAGTATTTTTCAACACCTTGGCTTATTTTTTTGGTGTCTGTAGCTGTCAGGTGCTGCTGTGGTTTCCTCAGTGAAGTCCATGAGGAAAATAATCACCATCTGTTTGGTTTTGGTTACAATCATTCTGTTTCTCTGATAGCTGGTAGCAGTGAATATTTGGCAGGCAGTATGCCTGGAAAAGTGTGCCCGAGGAGTTTAACATGATTAAAATGCTTGCAACAGCTTAAAATACTAGATTCAATTTGTACCCTCTTCCTTCACTCATGCTCGTTTGTCTCGGTGCCGCGTTGGGAACTATGGAGATCCATGGATTTTGTATTTCTTACAGGTTCCCTGCACATCATGTGCTCAAAGGTGAAACCAGGGTCTCTGTCTGACACTTCTCAGGGCAGTGTCCCTGTCCTGGTGGTCAGTGTCGTGTGTTTGGATTTGACCACCTGTGACTTGGTTGAAGTCTCCAGTGGCATCCTTCAGAGGTATTTGCCACCAGAGTTCAGCAACAAATACAAGGAGCTTTCTGAGCACCAGCTAGGCGCTTTCCTAGCCCTACCCAACTGAGACAGTGCCCAAGTGTCAGGGACAGTAAGCTTTCTGGAGGCTGTTGCTGTTAGAAGGGTCTGCTTACATAGGAATCTCTCTTGGAAAGAGTCATTTGGGAAACTAGGAACTAGGGTCCCTGTCTCACGCAGGACCTCTCCAAACAAACTCTCTTGCATAAGATCAACTTCTCTTTCTTGTAAGGAAAAAAAAAAAAATCTACATCCCTGTAACAAAGCAGCGTGTTTAACAGTGTCAGGCTGTTTGGGGAGCTGAGTGTTTTGCTGAGTCCAAGGAAAGAATTTCCAGTTTGTAACTGGAACACAAAGGGTCCTTCCCAGCCCTTACCTCCCGGTACCACACTGGTACTGAAACATGGTTCGTGGCAGCATGGCTTTGCTTTAATTACAAATGTTAAACCATGAGGAATGCCAGCCCTGTCTTCATTTGTAATAGGAGTCCGTGGGAGGAAAGGCTGTGACAGTCCAGGGTCACGCAACACCTGCAAGATCTACTTCAGTCTGTTAGAATGCAATAAGTGATGACAGTGGCTGGCATTTGGGTTGGACTCGAAGGAGGCATTACTGATAACACTGTTCTCTTAGCAGCCCCATGTGAGTGGGAAAATAAGGGCCCCAGTGTCTGTAGACAGACAGAATATAGACTCATAGAATGTCCTGAGTTGGATGGGACCCATAAGGATCATCAAGTCCAACTCCTGGCTCCTCAAAGGGCCAGCCAAGTCAGAGCATGTGACTGAGTGCATCATCCAGATGTTCCTTGAACTGGGTCAAGCTCGGTGTCGTGCTCCCTTCGCTGGGGACCCTGTTCCAGTGCCTAACCACCCTCTCAGTAAAGAACCTCTTCCCAACACCCAGCTTAAACCTCACCTATTGCAGTGTCATACTGTTCCCTTGGGTTCTATTGCTGGTCACCAAAGAGAGGAAATCGGTGCCTGCCCCTTTGCTTTCCCCTAGTCAGGAAGCCATTGAACATGTGAGGTCTCCCATCAGCCTCCTCCAAGATGAAGTTGAAGTGATTGTCTAGTGGGAAAATGTGACTGAGTCTAAAGCAGAATATACCTACAGTTACTTAGAAATAAAGTTACTGGTTGGAATGGAACCACTGAAGATCAAGAACAGGCGTGACTATAGTGTCATCTGGAAACACTGCAAGTTGTGATCCTTGGTACTAGGTAGGTTTGTTTTTATAGAAGTTGTGTTACCTGGGGTCGTTCTCTATCACTGAACTAACTAGCTGAGGTGAATTAGAAATGAGGAGGGTAAATACACAAAGGCCTTCAGGAAGAGCTGCAGTATCAATCCTAAACTCAAGCCTGTCCCATGATGGACTGGGTCAATGAGTTAAAAAATGCTAACTGACAACCAAACCCAAAAACTCGCAAGGGTAAAAACAAACCCAAACAGAAAACCCCATCCAAAAGTGTTCCACATACAATTTGTATTGAGCAGCCTGCCAAAAATTCTGAAAGTAGGAGAAAAGTGAAAAACTATGCCAATTTCTTTCCCGCTCTCCCCTTAGCAACAGGGCCAGTCTGTGGAAGAGGCTGCTCCTAGCAGCCTGAAAATGGACTCTTGAGTTAGAAAAGCCCAGCTGCAAAAAGTTCTTTTTTGCAGTAGTAATCTGAATTGTTCCTCAGATCAGCAAAGTATTTCCATGTAAAATTGCTGTCCGTTTTATCTAGAACGGAATCTGTTTGGATGACCGTGTGGCCCTCTGTGCCTAAATGTGAAGTCTAATCTTACTTGGCAGTTTCAACTCAGGCTAAAGTCCCTTATGAAACGGCCTGATAAGAATTAGCAGGTCCTTATGTGACCTGAGTCTTGAATAAGAAGCTCCCTTCCTGTAAGCCTCCTGTTCCAGACATGCTCAACTGGTGTCTGAAAATAAAGTACTATACCAACTGCTGCTGGGGAGCCTCCAAGTTGGGATTTCTCTGTGATCATGCTTACCTAAATAGCCTTTTTATATTCTTCTCAGTTAAGACTTATAAATACTTAAAATTTTTAGTTGCAGATGGAGAAGTGGTGTGCTTTGAGATATGCTCCTCGTTACTTCCATACTAGATTGAGCACTCATTTGTTGCGTTTGACACACCCTAGTAATCATGAGCTCTGGCACCAGCGCAAGAGCAGGGCAAAGCCAAAACCAGAGCACACTGCAACTGCGGCAGTCGGGCAATATGCCCCGGCAGCACTGCCTGTCAGCGTGGGCTGACGCGCGGCAAGGCGCAGGTTTGGGGCGCAATCTGCAATGCAGAAAAAACACGCGCTTCTCGGAACACTTCCTTGCAGGGCAAATACAGGCTTCCCTTGGAACCTGCGTGTCATACAAATCTGGCGCTGCCTCGCCGTCTGCAATTCCGCGCTGTGAAACCTGAGCCCGGAGTCGGCTTTTCTTTTCTCCCCCTCGCGCAGCGCACTCGGAGGCCGGGGGCAGGTACGCGGTCTGGTTTCACCTCCGTGCGCAGTGCCTCGGCAAGGCCTGCCGTATCTCTCCCCGGGGCCGTAAGCCCCACCCGGCCGGCAGCGAGGGCTGGGGGGAGCGGCATGGAGCTGGCCCGCATGAACGGAAAGGTGCAGCCCACGGCGGCCCTGTCCCGGCACACGCCTCTAGGCCTCGGCAGGCCCGAAACCTCGCCACGAACGGCAGTGTGACAGTCCGCACGCAGCGGCTCTGAGGGATGGGTAACTTCAGGGGGCCCGCCGGAGGCTCCCGGTGCCTCGAACCGGCCCAACGCTGGGACGAACCCCGTGCCTAGCAGGGCTTGACAGCTCCCGCCCGCCCCGACGGGGCTCCCTGTGCAGCTTCCCCCCTCCTGCCGCCTCCCCCACCGCAGGGAGGGGACCTTGCTGCGCCGCCCGCCGTATTTGTTTTGCCAGGGAAAGCCTGTCTGGGCGTGGGGTTACTTTCCTCGGGCCGGGCTTGGGCACCGGCCGCTTCTCCCCAAGGAACCCGCGCCGCCGCCGGACGCGCCGCCGCCATCTTTTCCGGGGCCGCACCTGCCGGGAGGACTTACGCGCCCGGCGAGGCGGCGCTGTAGAGGTTGGGGCGGCGCTCTAGACGCGCTGCGGGGTTGTCTCTGTGGTACCGCCGGCGGGGGAGCTGCTTCCGCTTCCGCTGCCCTTGCTACCGGCGGGAGGTGACAGGACCAAGAGCCAAGATGTGGCGGAACCTGCTGGTGAGGCCGCCGGACCGCGCCGCGGGGAGCAGCCGGCTGCCGCTGTGCCAGCCCATTGTGGGGCCACCGCGGGCAGCCGACCCTGGCGCGGCAGAGCCGGGGCGTGCGTGTGTGGGCTTCCTCGGGTGCCGGCGCCGGGCTTCCCG
>VZTU01001571.1:163714-180806 GCA_013400835.1 Zapornia atra
GCTGCTGGAGGAGCCGCTGGGGATGGGCGAGAAGTGCTGGAAGTCGGGTCGCGGCCCACTCGCTCCGCCTAGCGCCGAGCTTTGGGTACTGGAAGGGCCGGGAGCCGGGTCGGCACGCCTGTGCCGTTCCCGTAGCGTGGCTCTAAGGAGATGAGCGTTACCCTGTGTCTCTGTGGGGCGGGTGAGGGCAGCAGGCGCGTTGTCCCGCAGTCTGGATGTTTGCCCTGTGGCGGCGTTTTCAGTGGTGGTAATTTTGCGAGGGTGGCTCAGTGTCGCTTGAAGGGGACGGCGGGCAGCTTAAGAGGTGCGGTTGGCTCCAGCCCGTGAGAAGCGGCAGGGTTGGGATGTTGGTTGTCTTTGCCTGACCTGCGCTGTCACTGATGTGGTCTGACTACAGAAGCGTTCTGGCTTAGGGTGCAGCAGGATGTATTCGAATTCTGTGTATGTATGCTTCTTGCAGGGTGGTGGGGGTGCCTCCTTCGCCTCTCTGAAGGTTAGCTCCTGTGCTGGTGGCTAGCAGGTTAGCTGCACCGGAGGGAACAGCTTTGTCTGCACGAACATTGTCTTAAACATTATTGCCCCTAATTAATATTATTGCCCTATTATTGTCCCTTAAACATTATTGCCCTATTACCCCTGAGTTGGACGCAGAGCATCTGTGCCTAAAGTGGAGAGCTGAGTGGCTGAGGTCGAGACTTCCCCAGAAGGATGCTAGTTATGAAGGTTATGCCGCAGATCCATAAATCTGTTGTATCCTTCTGAAAGTAATTATCCTGAGGATTTCCTTTTTAGGTAACCAGTCAGTAAGTCTTTTATGTAGTCTGTTAAAGATTGATTGAATTTAAAACCAGAGGATTTTGGTGAAGTTTGTCTGTTGGTTTTTGGTTGGGTTTTTTTTCCCCTCTTGTGTGGGTTTTTAAAGACTTTTTTTTTTCACTTCCATCTTACTTTTAAAAGAAAATATTTCTGCTCCAGTGTGAATAGAGCTGAAAAATGTCACTTTTTTAAAAAAAAATCACTCTTCTATCTTTTATTTCAGGGTCTTCGTCAAATTTCCCGGAGGACCATAAGCACTGCTTCACGCAGGCAGATTGAAAATAGAGTTCCTGAGAAGCAGAAGCTTTTTCAGGTACGGAGTGAATACTGGTAGTAGAATAATGTTAGTAGAACAACAAGATTTTAGTAGATTGCAATTGCATGTGTTTTATTTCTAAAGAACCTCTTTAAATCTGAGGTGTCCTCTTGAAACCAGTTTCATGAGTACAGTGTTTGAAATCAGCAGGTATTTTCTACAGAGATTAGGAGTATTTGTGTGTGCTTGTTTGACTTGCCGAATCTTCAGGGGTTTTTACCCTGTGAAAAGACTTGTACCCCAGCTCCTTATGGGGTGTAGGTGCTGTATAAAGGCAAAGTACTCTGAAATGGAATGAGATGGGGGAGCACGTCCTAATTAAAAAAACAGAGAAAAGCAGCAAGTGAGAGGACAGAAGTGCAGTGAAAGGTTAACCCTGCAATCTTACAGCTCATAGATGTGCCCCATAGGTCTTAAGGAGGATGTGGTTTTACTGCACTTTGCAGTTAAGAAAACAGTAAAAATCTTAAGGGATTTGCTCCCAGAAAATTATTGAATCCTTAAAAATAAGTTTTGAATTGATCTCTTCCTGACTGATAGGGCCACCTAGTGAGAACTTAAAGTGCCAAAGCAGTGGATGCTCAAGAGCAGACTCCAAACTGTGAGCTATAACCTGGAGCAGTCGCCTTGTACTAAGGATAGATTAGACTGGGCTTCAACAATGTGAAAAGGAAAAAGTATGCTAGAAGCCCCAGTTCAATAGTTTTTGTGTCTTGTTGCTTTACTTTGTCCTGGAAGATAAAGCCAGCCTTGTGAAGCTGCCTAAGGAGCACAGTGTTACCTGTGTGCCACGGGGAGGTGAGATGTCGGCACTGTGTGAGGTCAGAGGTTCTGTTTCTGCTGGCAGAGAGCTCTGGGCGGATCTCTTCCTCCCTTTCCGTCCTTGTGTGGTAGCAAGTTAAACTGGGCTGGGTTGTGGGTCATCAGCACTGCAGGCTGACTGGAATTCCAGAGCAGTATGAACTCCCTGACAGGGGTAAAGAGCAGGTGGATCCCCTGTCTCAGGAGGTTTACTTCCGGTGGAGCAAAACAATTTCCTGTGTGACACCAGGTGACACAGGCTAGGCTCCTCCCTTTGCTGCTCCCTGTAGCAGGGTTGACTGTGCTGGAGACTGTTGGAAGTTTCTGAGGATGGCAGTTGTATCCTGTGCACCCTAGGGGGCTGGCAACTCGTGTCAGAAGTGTTTAGGCATCTGCCAATCACTGCTTCAGAAATGAATGTGCATATCGTTTACTGTATTTCCCTAGTGAGTGAGCACCTGATAGCAGAACGAAAGCTTGAAAGACAAAGCAGAATCTGAATAAGGTTCAGTGTCTTTTGGGGAGTTGGGAAGATAATTTGGGAAAATAATTGTTGTTCTGAGTAATTCTAGTTATCACAGTATTGCAAGAATATTATTTAAATAGTTTCTTTTTGTCACTTGTTTCCATTAGGAGGATAATGGCATCCCAGTGCATCTTAAAGGTGGTTTGATGGATGCTCTCTTGTATAAAGTCACCATGGGTCTTTCAGTTCTTGGTAAGACTAACACTAAAATATTTATACTCTGATACAATTCCCAGCATGCTCATATTAAAATACCTTTTCTTTGGTGCAATCTGCAACATGACTGGCCTTAACTCTGTGAATTAGTTATATGGTTCATTCTGTCTGTTCTTTAGAATGTGTAAAATAGATAGGGAGGGACACAAAATTGGTCATACTATATAATTCTTTGTGCTTTCTCAAATTTAGCTTTTGAGATGGCTTTTTTCTGCCCTGACTAGTAGTACTATAGGTGGAATACTCCTTCAGAATTCATGTAGGGTGTTACAGCTTTCCTTTTACTTAGAAAGCTTATTCTGGAAAGGAGTAAAATATAATTGCAGCGCATTCATGCACTGTGCAAACTAGCAGAATGTATCCAGAGTTTGATGCTGTCTATAGTTAAACCTCTGTGTTGCTTGTTAGGTAGTTTTGTAATAGCCTCTAACTTAACTAAACCAATGTAACATTATCAGTTCAATTACTGTTAGAATAAGTAGCCATTACTTTATGATCATCCATGTATGTTCCACAGACCTACTTCTCCCCTTTTGTCGTGTTTGTTTATTTTTATGCAGTCTGTGAGGAGCTATATAAGGATTCTTTTTCTCCTCCAAAACCCTAACCCTAATTAATTTCCCAAAAATATTTTTAAAAAAGTTTTGGAGATGTGGTGATGGAAGTGAGTTGTATCTGGATTGTAGCTGCTTACTATCAGTATCAGTATTTCTTCTGGAACAAAGTGGGAAAGGAAGGCTGACTCGAAAGAAATTCAATTTATGGTTCTGATAATGCCTTTTCTGTCTCTTAATCCAGGAACAGCCTACGTTGTTTATGAGCTGTTTGCCATTTCAATGCCCAAGAAGCAGAAATAATTCCAGTTCAAGTTATCTCAGCGATTCCTATCTCTTCGTCCAATTCCACGTGGCTATGATGGCAGCTTATACGTACTATAAGCAGCTGGCTTAATGCTTGGAATCATAATTTAATGGTAACATGTTAACTGCAGCCAATAAAGCAGTTTTTACGTTGGGCTGTTGTGGTCTGGGCTGCATTTTGTGCTCTGCGTTAGGGTGCTGACATGCAGACCGCTGAACTGTGCACCTCTCTTCTTTGTGTGTGGTTTGTGTGCTTTGAAGGCGAGTTACATGCCCTGAAACCCTTAGGAGAAAGCAATACCTTGTCTTTATTATAGGAATTTCCTCCTCTTGGCTTCAGCAGAGCAAATCAATCTTCTAATAAAAGATTAGGATTGGATGAAACCTGTGTGGAAATGGATGTTCAGGACTTAATTATGCTGTATATTTGCTGTCAACTGCTGGAAGTTCTCTGTTTCTAGAAGTATTACAGTTGAATCTGATTTTCCTGATCCCTGCCCAAAAGTGGCAGTTTGTACTAAGTGGAGGTGATAACGCTTCCTTCAGTGGCTTAGAAATAGTCTAAACTGAATGTTGAACCTTTATCTAACAGATTTTTTCAGTGGCTTTTCTCTATTGCAGTTTAATAGAACACTCTATGTCCTGAGAAGAATACAGATTTCTAAGCATGCAAATATGTTTAGTAAGTGATTGTGTTGTTATCTTGTTGCCTGTGAAATCAACATGTATGTAAATTGTGATTAAGGCTTAGTAATCTGTCAGTATTGCCTCAAGTTTCAGGTGACCAAAGCCAGCTTGTTCTCATAGGGTAAGTAAAGCAATCAGCTCTTTACCATAAAACAAGTGGAAAAAAGGTTTATTAGAGAATTTGAGGGTGTTCTAGAGCAAATAGTAAAGGGGAGGAGGGGTACAGCAAGCTTTAATGCTAACTGTACTGATGCGGTGCTAGAATTTCTCTACTGATTTTAAAGGTTTTCAGCAACTTAATTAGATACTCTGGCAGTTGATAACTAATATGCTCTGGGCTAAACAGGACACTGTAAAGTGAGGACAATTGAAGACATTGAAGGCAGTGCTTATAAAAGCTTCAAAGTCTTAGTAATTTTTGACAGATTTTAATACTCTTGGAAGAATTTCTTCAGAACTCTCAGTAACTTTGAGGATAGACCTAGAGAGACTGCCTTCTGTCTCTACGAGTTGTACTCTGCTGTTGTTTGAGGACTGCCCCATGCCTGTAGGGTAGGAGTGTATCTAGTCTGTAGTTACACACCAGATTAAGTGGGTTAGGTTTCAAACAATTGTAGCATAATTCGAGTTGGGAGGGACCTCTGGTTGGTCCCATCTTCTGCTGAGATCAGTGCCACTTTAGAGTTGAGTTGGATTTGCCCGTCGCCGTATCTTCAAGGACGGAGACTCTACAACCTTCTGTAGCTTGTTCAGGAGTTTTCGCTGCTCTTCCTCTGAAGAGCCTTTCCCTTTGCTGGGGTGCAGGAACTCAGGTGTTTACAAGGATGCTAACAACCATCCATTAACACAGCTCTAATGGAAGCTGCAATTGCACTTCACTACTTATACCTAGATGACCATGAACTTTACAAACAAAGTGGAAAGCGGGTATCTTTCAGTGCCTTGTGCTAAGACCTCTCACAGAAAAGAGGGCTAAAGCTGTTGGCGTGGCTGGGTCAGGGTTTGAGTAGCTGCTGCTTCTAAAGCTCAGCCAAATGCTGGTTTCTGGGAGAGCTGTTGGCTCTGCTCTGATGTAGTTTCTACTGTGTCACTGAAAACTTGCCATCGGAAATTTGAATCATCCGCCTTAAGGTAAGTTTTGTGCCCTAGCAACAACATGGTTGAGGAGGAGTGCTCACCTGCTCTGTTTCACTGGCAGGTCTGTGTGACAACTCTGCACACACAGAGGCAGCAAATGGCACACAGACCTACTGGTTTGATGGTGGTCCTTTCTGAAGTTCTCCTTTTTCAGGGGCTGAGGTGGTGTTTATCAGCTTGCTCTGACACTGGCAACCACAGATGCAACTGGAGATCCATAGGTGTCATGGAGGGGAGCAAAATATGATTGTGGTTTAGAATAGGGTAGGGACACCCAGTAATAACCATCAGCTGCTGGATGGAATATCTTTAGGAACAAGCTGTGTAGCCAAAGTAGCTGGTAGCATCAGTGGAAATGCCTGCTCGATGAAAACTGCTCCTAGGAAGCATATTTAAGTTGGTGAGTATGCAAATTGCTTATAGGCTACCGTGATGCCTCTTGCTAACCTTCGCCTTGGGGATAACTGGGGAAGAACATCTCTGGGAACCAGGGGTGGCTGTGCATCCCTAGTTAGGTTTTATGTCTCTAACGGAGTTTGCGCCTTTGTAGCCTTCCCGTCAAGTTGCTACGTGTGGGTTATGCTGAAAGTCTGGTGTTGACTCCAACAAATAGAGCTTCAGAAACAAACAAACAGGGGAAAAAACCAAACACTGAACCCCAGCAACAAGCAGAAAACAAACCACCCACAAAACCTCCGCAAAATAATCCTTTTGTTTCTTCTCTCAGGGAAACAGTGGTTTTTCCAAAATGTGAAAGTGAGCACAAAAATCTAGCTTCCCACAACATAACTATTTTAAGTCTCTTCTGGATTAAATTTGTTTAGAGTTTTTCATTGCTGTCCTGGAGAACTGCAGCATGTTCAACTTGAGGCAAACTGGAGGAGAAGGGCCAGTGTACTCAGAACTCTAGTAAAACTAAAAATCTTAAAAAAAGGAGAGTGGAGGAGTACCTCCTGATGGTGCTCTCTCTGTAGAGGTGGGTTTTGCTGACTGCAGGACTAGAAGAGTTAGATGTGCCTTGATAGGTGTCTCAAAAGAAGGTTTGGGAAATGGGGTGCCATATCTCAAGATGAATGTTGATGTCTATGAAGAAGAGAAACCTCACAGCACAGTGACCTGTACTCTCTGTGTGAAGTAATCATTCTGCGACACTGGGAGGGCTGCTGTTACGCTGTGCCCAGGGCTGCTATGAAGGTGTGGACTGAGTGGTGGGTCTCTGGAAGGCAGCATAAGAAATAATCTTTAAAAAGCATGCAGCCTCTCCCACCCACAGGAATTATGAAGAGTATTTGCAGGAGGATGATTGTTTAAGTAGTCTAAAATACAAAAATCCTGTAATGGTGAATGTGGTTCTGTGTATGACTGTAGTGGACTTTGTGGCTGTTCTTGCAGTCTGCTGCATCTCTGAGTCCTCTGTCCTGGGAGCAGTGGCCTCAGCGTGGGATGTGCCGCAGCCAGCCACTCCAGCGGGAGGGTCTGGAGGGCAGGCATAAGCCCATAAGGGAAGTGACCAGTGGTTATAGGCAGAGCCTCTTTTTTAATGTTATTTAAATGAAGCCTCTGGTGACAAGAAGTTGTTCTGGCGGAGGCACTCCAGTGTGTCCCTGGGCTCCGGCAGCAGGCGGGAGAGCGGTTGGCATTGCCCGGGGCTCGCTGAGCTGCCGCCGAGCGCTCACGGGGTGGCGTGCTCAAGCCGTGGCTCTGCCAGCGCTGCTCCATCTATTTATTTATTTATTTTCTGCTGCTGGAGCAGCGGGAGGATGAAATCAAACAAGACCCACGGTTGGCTGTTCAGCACTGTTTTCTGGGACCGCATTATAAAGCCAAGAGGGAAATTCCCATCCTCTGTTCAGTCTATGCGTGTCATTTGTTGCAGGTATGTCCATGTCACAAGCTGCTGGGAGAGGTAAACTAGGTGCCTGTTCTGCTTATGCTGTCTTTCCCCAGGGAAATGCAAAAGGAGAGCTATGCATCTTCATGGGAGCTAGAATTAACAGAAAGTTTTTGGAAATACGTGCAGACCCTAACTTCAGTGCCCTTATGGGTGTTTTGTGAGCTGAAGAAATAAAAATAAGCAACTTCCGTTGCCCCTTGTTAATGTGCAAAGTTACATTTTTTAAACAAGAAAATGATCAGTAATATGAAGTCTTAGATTGCTGGCAGTTAATATACACCAATTATGTGCTTTTTTTTTTTATTCTATTACTCTTAAACCATTTTTAATTGCATGTTCTATTGGTGTAAATATTGCTACCTTACTGCATTCCTGTTTTTGGTTTGTGTTTAGGCAATAGATATAGTATCTTTTTCAAAAGAGATTTTATGTTCCTGTCAACTTTTATTTTTTATTTCAGGTCCATATAAACTTTTTCAGTTATCATCATTAGAAATGTTAGCTATGATATCTTTATAGTTTGCTTTAAAGGATGGGAAAGACACTTTTCCAGCTTTCCCAAAAATACGAAGGATGTTTTCTGTTAGACTGGCAATGACTACCCCATCTCTCCCATCTCCTCAATAATTTATTTTTCATTATTTAACCTTTTAAACTTGCAGGCTTTCAAGGTTAAGGATGCAAGCTTAGTAGGTTTAAGCCACTGTGAGAGAAGTGACCATTGAATAATCATCAGACAGATGAAATGGATGAAAACGGAAACCTAAGTATTGCAGTTCTAGGTTACAATCCTTTCAGAGGCTCCAGATGTACAGACCATGTTTTACTCTCTCCATTGGGAAGGTGCCTCAGAACTATCTCCTCTTAGAACTGTGCCCTGGGCTACATTTTCTTGGCTGCTGAATATGTGTATAGATCCAGTTAGCCTGACACAAACAAAAACTTCCCCAGTAAAAGTCTGAGGACTAATAAACATACACTATCACACAATGGCTTGCTGAAAGAGAAGATTAAAGTTTTAAAGTTCAGAACCCCTCAGAAGTAAAAAGGAAGCACCAGAGACACCCCTATGGGTACGATCTTATCTGTACTTGTTTTTCTTTTCCCAAATACCAGAGTAAAAATACCACTTTTCTAGTGCTGTTCACCTTGGCGGTCACTGCTTTGAACTGTGAGAAAACATGTTGAATTTTTTTTGGCAACTTTGCTATGAAGATGCCCTCCTTTACTCTCCCATTCTTTCTCAATTCTGTTACGTATCAAAGAGCCGGAGGTTGACCTTCATAGTTGCTGGAGTGAATCAGACTTTCAAAGACAAAATCAATCTGATCAACCTGAGTTGACCCTAAATAAGGTGATGAGTAAGTCAGAACCAACATATCTTTTCATGTGCATGCTTGTGCAATTATTTTTTTAAAGAAGTTCCTCTTAATAATAACACCACCTTTTCTAGTCTAACTTGCCTGAGAGCTTTTCCACTTATTTTTGTCAGTAATCAGTCAATTTGGCTGTAAAAATAATGATTTGTACTGTACTCTTTTTTTTCTGATTGAAAGTATTATTCTTCAAAAGGGTTTGAAACTCGCAGAAAAGCAAGATGATGTTGGTTTACAAATGCAGTGACAAGCCAAATTCATTCACAGGGCTGGGAAGGTACTTGAGAGAAGAAGGGTGTTACCCCACTGAGTCCCCAGGCAGGCAGCCCTGTTTTAGCTCCACAGGGAATATAAGTATCTGTATTCAGCTTGCTCAGCACACAAAATCCTCACTCCCGTGGCGTACAGCCTGCTACATCCTAGAGAAAAATACCAGAGAGGGATGAGTTTCTCCTTTGCTAAAGTGTGTGTGTGTGGTTTTTTTTATAGTTCCCAGTCCACCAGTCTGAACCTCTCCTCTGGTTTGTGCAGTGCACGTAATTACCTTTCCTCCACCTCCCCAATATTTTATTGCTTTATTGTTATGCTTGCAGCTTTGGTATTTTCAGTGGTGAAACTGTCCCTTGTCTTGCTGGGTCTCTTCTGGTTGCAGAAAAGGCAAGAAGCTGTCTGGTTTGCACAGAAATAAATTGAAAATGGATGATCAGGTAAGATCTGGTAATATTTAAACTTTACATGTACCAGGATACAGAAGGAGCTACAATAGAAAAGACCACAGAAAGCTTGGAAGTTTAGAGTTACCTAAATTAAGGCTTCCTCAGTGGAACTGTTAAAAACTAAGTATGAAATTAACAAGGTCACAGTATTGTTTTAAAAGCATATTGCTTTGTCTTTCCTCTACCATAAGCATGGCATTTGACTGCTAAAAGAGATGTAAAAAAAAGAAAAAAAGTGGAGATATGTCAGTCTGATAAAATGGTATTTTTACTGTTAGAGGTGTATTTGAGGAATAACTCTTTCTGAGTCTGTGTGGTTCAGAGATTCAGTTCCCTGTGATTTCACCAGGAGCAGCAGCAGAACCTTTTCCTTGAAAAGAACAGTGAGGCATTCAGTTGAGATACTTTGTGTGTTCACCCAAAAGTGTTTCAGGTGCCACAGGGTTCCAGAAACAACTTGAACTGGCTCTTAATTTCTTTGGTCTAAAAATTTTGTAGAGGACTTCTCAGGACCAAAAGATATATATGTCTGTTTTTCTGGTTTTAACAATAGAGAATTATGAGTTGTTTGGGTTGAAGGGACCTCAGACACCACCTAGTTCAACCTCCCTACCATAGACAGAGACACCCTCCACTAGACCAGGCTGCCCAAAGCCCCATCCAACGTGGCCTTGAACACTGCCAGGGAGGGGGCAGCCACAACCTCTCTGGGCAAAGCTGTATCTGATACAGCACCAGAAAATTTAAATATTTGTAGATGGCAGCCTTTCATTTTTCCACAGAAATTTTCCCTTTTAACCAAGAAAACTGGGCTGGGCAGGACCTGAAGTATGTGATCTGCCTATTACATCCTTACTTCCAAATTGAAATTCTTCTAAGAGTTTCTACACAAATCATCTGGTATCTTTCCCATCAATCTGACCATACCATTATACATATATATACAGGGATGGTTTTTTTGGAGTAACAGGGAGAGGGGGGAGATTCAGTACTGCTAGAGCTTGTCTCATCTGTTGGGACAGTTTGTTCCCAGTATCACTGAGCAGTTCCTGTTCCTGCAGAAGTGCAAGGAGAAGCTTGTCATTCCATCAGGACCTTTAAACCACAAATGTCATCTTTAACCAAGTTACAGATTTATTTTTTTTTTAAAATATCAAAATGGTTTTCACATTGTTTCATCTCAACATGAGCACTTCTCTGGATGACTAATGCCCTGAGACCTAAAGTTTATAATGGAAAGGCTGACACATGCATGCCATCTTATCTAGCATAACACTATGCAAAAGGGAATTATATAATTAAAACATTTTAATGATCCCTATTGCTCAGTGGGAAGTTACAAGACCTAAAGGAGCCAGGCCAACTTTGTTATCAAGGTTTATGCAGCCATCTCTTAGGAGCAGTAGGGCACATTTTGCTAAATATAGTGTGATGTGCTAATATGTGCTCTGTGTGGAGCATTGCCCTGGGACTGCTGTGCCACAGAGCTGGAGCGTGGTGCACTGGGAGATTAGTACACCACCTCCCTGTGGCTGAGATTTTCCAAAGTGAATGCCCAAACTTAGACTTGTAAATCCAAACTCAGGCATTTACATAAAGAGCCTGATCTTCTAGAAGAGCAATACTGAGAAATTACCTTCTGTTAAAATCATAACATTGAAAAAAAAAAAAAAGATATTACAAGAAAAAGGATTTTTATAATTTCTGGAAACAGTACTCAAAGGTATGGCCAGATTTATGGGAAAAGATAAGGGGAATCACAACTTTTGCTTACCCCAGTTTAACTAATTGTAGGGTGTAAATGCAGTTTCTCAAAGTAAGTCACAAAACTTGGGACTCGTGCAGGAAAGTGTAGAGATAGGCAGTAAAAGCTGGATGTGCTGTACGTTAAGGAGTTAGGCAGGAACCTTTGTCACAAAATTTGCCTCTCTTTTTGGCTCTGAAATCCAAAAGCAGATGGGTAGAGATTGGAAATCACTTCCATCTAGATATCTTTTGATCAACATCAGGCACATTTGCTGTCAGGTCTCATTCCTGTCCCCAGTAAACAGGTGTTTACATGAGCAAGCTACAGAACTTAACACCAGCTTGGCTAGCAAAAATGCCAGGGATGAAAAGTGGAAGTGCTCTATGCGGTTGCCTAACCTTGGGTGTCTAGCGCCATCTCAGGCATTTGCTTGTATTGCAAACACACCAGAGGACCTCCAGGAGGCTCTCATACTTGTGGTAAAGCAGCTGAGAGCCTAGCAGGATGTCTGTGGAGACCCAAAACAGTGCTGGGGGTTTGCCTCTGCCTCCTGCTTTTGAGATGTGGCAGTGTATACAGGTCCTGGGCTGTAGGTGACAGCTCCAAAGAGGTCTCAGATGCTGCAGGACACTCAAATGGCTTGGACGATGCCACATGGCCAAGCTCAGGCACTGCTGAGTTTAGCTAGAGCTTCATCAGCCATTGCAGAAGTTTAGATGCTT
Source organism: Zapornia atra (assembly GCA_013400835.1). Classification (NCBI taxonomy): domain Eukaryota; kingdom Metazoa; phylum Chordata; class Aves; order Gruiformes; family Rallidae; genus Zapornia; species Zapornia atra. The sequence goes on from VZTU01001571.1 coordinate 175,529, forward strand.
GTCCCACATGAAGGCACCTAAATGTACCTTAATTCAGAACCTAATGCCACTCGAAGGGATCAGGCAGGACAGAGTAATGGGCGCAGCCAATGTGCCCAAGCAGCAAAGCTGTGCTGATATGGCGTGTGTTGTGCGCAACTCTTGTCTGCCTTGTCAGCTTCTCTGGAGGTTAGAGAAGCAGATTCTGCATTTTTTGTTAGAAAATAAGGTCACAGCAGCTGCTTCTAGCAAAATTAAAAGTTGTCTCATGTTTCAGATGTTCCTGTTCTTAACTGGAGAAGATCATGATGTGATGTTGTATTGTGCGGCACATCACCTAACTATATTTTGAAGAGCAGAGGGTAAAGAAGCACCAGTTCAAATTTACCAGCTGAACATTTACACTCTAGAAAATGCAGTAGGAAAAGATGGAAAGAAGCTGGGTGGTGTTTCGGAGCGTAATTTGTGCCTAAAAAAAATGTGGTGAGATGGGTAAGAGACGCCGGAGCTAGTAACCAACACGCTTCTTCAGAGAAGACTACTGGAACAGCAATCAGGACAATGCCAAAACCAAGGCATGTTCAGTAAACTGGGGTGGCTAAAAACTGACAGAGTAGTGAGGCCAGCTGGAAAGCATCCAAGAGAGCGGAGGAAAGGGCACAGGAGAGGAGACATTTTAACAGCTTCCTGTGAAGTCTCTCTGCAGGCTGTAGAGGTGTTGATACACAAGAGAGGCACCAAACTCTTAGCAGATGAAAAAGGCTGCCAGCAAAGGGTGGGTAACCTTCGAAAGTAGAAACAAAACCCACTCGTTTTCTGTTTACACAACAGAGCTCTTCTGATACTGAAGCACAGGGCAACATCTATTTATAATCCAAATAAATCTTATGTTCTGGTATTTGGAACTGTCAGCATTCAGCATACTGGGAAGCAGCAGCCACGAGGCTGCATTAAGAAATGCTGATTTAAATCAGCATTGTTTTGCTCTACTTTCCCCTCCAGTCTCTAGCCAATTATGACTTCTGACAAAGAAACAAATTTACTTTTTAACGTTAGCTCTTGTGGAGCTCATAAATGTCCGGCTGGGTGATAACCTGGGTAGCACTTTTAATGCCTGTGAGCTAAGCTCTTGCCTAACTCTGTTTTTTTCCACAAAACCTCAAAATTTCTTTGTATCCATCAACACCTATGATAGGTGACATGCAGATGAGAGCCCTCTAGGTCTCATGGAAGTATGTATATAACCTGGACTATCCAGCTCCTTGGGCCTGGTGTATTCCCTGGCCATGTACTAGACCAAGTTTTGCCTCTTGCACTCTTTTTTTTTTTTTTTTTGAGAGAAAAGAGCTGTCATGAATGACACAACCTGCCAGTCTGGATATCAAGAAACTGAGGTTGAAAAGTTAGGGGAAGGAAGGAGCAGGGATCATGATGACCATGTAGTACATCTCCGCTAAGTTTAGAAATGGTCAAAAAATTACATGATTGTCAAGGGCAGACATACTGTAACAGCAAAAGGTTTCTTTAGGAAGACTGGTGGGGTCTGTACATCTGGCAGTCACATACTCCAGGAAGGAATCTCCAGGTCATGGTTCTTTTCTCTCAGGTTGAGAGTTTGCAGAGATACCAGTTAAGCAGACAATATTTTTTTTCATATTAAACTGAGGCTATTTTTGTGGAATCACCCAAAGACATCGGCTTCTCTGGTGTAGGTTGTTGTGGTTTTTGGGTGTTTTTTTTCTTCTCTCTCCTGTATCTTTTTCCTCTCACTTCAGAGCAGACTGTTACTCTGTTGGTCCAACTTATTTCTAGCTGCTCTGTTCATTGCTCGACTACAGACAACATGCGACTCGCCCAGAACAAGTTATTATCTATTGTCAGCCACTCAGAACCAGCTCCCCGAAGTGTGCTGCTAGTACAAAGTATGATATGGCGATTTCTCTTTAAAGTTTTCTCTTTTAAATAATGGGGGATGAACTAAATAGCCTCTCAAGATCTTTTCCAACCTCATTTATGATGGTTCTGTGCAGTAATATCAGATTTGCTTGTTAGAGTGTTTAAGCCTTTGAATGTTTGTCCCACTGAACTGACAGGAAGTTTAGGGCTGATCTTTGGATCCTCTAAACCTTCTGGGAAAGACATGTATCTGGAGAGAGCACAGCCATAGCTGAGCATCCCCCCTCAACAGCTTCCCTCCAGCCTGCTCCTCAGGCAGGGGAATCACAGCATTCCTCCAAATGCTTGCATCCACAAATCTCTGTGGCTAGTCCATTGCTGTGACAGTAATGGTCACGTTAAGACATCAGGTCATACCTGACAAATATGCAGGGTCACTCTGTTCTGTTAATTTCTTTTCTTGCTCTCTTTAATCAAGCAAGATTTGTACTGGCTTCACTGGGAAATGCTTCCTGAAAGGATTAGGATTCTGTTCTGACAGCTTCTTTGAAACAAATTCACTTGATTTCAGAACATTTTAATATCAAGTGTTGTTTTTTATATATACGGAAGGGATTATAAGATCATCACACCTTTTTTTTTTTTTCCCCAATTTTAGTAATTAAGGATCTGATATTTTTAAAAAATGACTACCTACAAATTAACTGGCTTTTATAAGACTCCCAAACTGCATTCAGTGGCCAGTTCCTTTCTATTTATACCTCTGCTTTTGAATTATTTATTTACTTTTCCAGTTCTACTTATTTGGAGCCACAATCATTTCTTGCTTTCAGACCATTACATGATGGGAAAAATCAGTTAGAGAAATTAAAGAAATAAATAGTTGCTAAGGAAAACACACCTGCTGAGGTAGATAATAATTTAATGGCTGTAACACTCTCCAGGGACACTGCTTCCATAGTTGTTCCACTAAATGAGTAGATTTCAGATAGAACCGGTCCTCTGTGCACGCTGCTAATGTAAGAAGCCATTCCTCATTATGAGAGGTCAGACTAGTGCTGCTCTCTGAATACCAGCTCTGAAATGAAATTATCCGAATAAACAAACATGAGACTGAGTTCTTCTCGTGCCATTGACTGGAAATCTCTCAGAGAAGGCAGGGCCTGGGGACAGCGATTTGCTGTATTTTGTCCTCCTGCATTTTATGGCTGTGGGTGTAATACTGTGCAATATTAGTATTATGAATAAAAAAATACACTGTGATAGACCGATATGTACTTCACGGGTTGAGGAAGGTAATTTACTGGTAGGTGTCAGCACAGTTTTGCCCAGATAACACCACTTAATGCTGAATCTATTTATTGTTTGATGTTGGAGGACCTGACAGTTTTATTGATTCTTCCTCTGTGCAAAACATATACCCAAATATATACATATAAAGCATTTAGCTTATTCACGTGTAAAGCAGATGCAACTAACTTTCAGGAAGCCACAGAGGCCAAATCTAGTGTGATATCCGTGTGGAAAATGGTATTAGAAGTTTGCAGTGCTAAAATCCAGAACGTCCTGTTTTATTCTGCCCTGGCAATGCAGGCTGAGGAAATGAAAGGTGCCAGAAGCACAAAGCATCTTGAGTTACTCTAGACCCAAAACCAGCTCAAAATTTCTGGTTACCTGCAATGTTACTTTCGCATGCCTACACCAGAAAAGAGAAATCTTATTTGAAGCATAAATATTAATTCAAATCTTGTTTTTTATATTTAAATTTGTCATTGTTTCAATTCATTCAGCTTAGCTAGAAAATTGCAGAGCTGGAGTGCATTGTTTTAATGTGTTTAACACTTGTCTGAGAAACAAGCAGACAGGAGAGTGTTAGTAAATGTTTATGCATTTCAGAAATGCCTTCTGCGTCACATATTATGTGCTCAGACTATGAATGTACATAGCAACAGAGCTGATTAAAAACAACCCATTTAATTATTGTGATGTATGGAAGCGCACACTCTAAATGCAGTTCTCTGGAGTATTTTACATGTGAAAAAAAATCTTAGGAGGGACATGGTGAGAATGGTTAGAACACGTAGCTAAAGATAAGAATGAAATCTTGCTGCCCTTGGAGTCAATGAATTGTTTGCTCTTGCCAGTTCTGAGTTTTTATTTCACGTCGAGATACTAAGCAAAGCTGGTCAGCTGAGAGGAATGGGAGATAGTCCCCTCAGCAGCACCGAGCTCTGTGAGGGGTGGTTGATGAGATTCTTGCACCCCAAGAGACCCATTGGTTTCAAAGTGTCCACTCATATCGATCCAGTTGTAGATTTAGTACAAAATTATTTAAATATTTAGAAATAATTGTTCCAAGTTATTTAAATTTTAAATAGAATAACACATATTTTCTTCCATTATTTGCATGAATTGATTTTAACTAATAACATAAAATCCCGGTTATACTATGATAAAAAGAATTCACAGTACAGTGTAAAAAATACCATCTTGGTGCACAAGTGATAAAAATACCTCATTTGCACTAATTCAGTGTTAATTCCTGATATCCATTCTTCTGAAGCTATTGTTCACACCACATTTATACTGCTGTTCTTGGTGTGTTCACTCAGGAAATTAAAGTGAAATTAAAAAAACATAATTATTTGTTAGAAATATTGCTTTTATATCTATCAGATCGGGACAGGAAGAAATTAAATTCCTGATGCCAAAATGCCAAAAGAGGAAATCCAACTCAGCAGCTGGGCAAGGGGTCAAGAGTATTTGAAAGTTTATCAGCGGATGAGATGTTGCTTTTGGAAAGCGCATTTTATCAATACCAGACTGCTGAAGCTCTGGCCTGTCCCTAGGAGTAGCTGACTCACTTCCAAAGTGTCTGGAAATGTCAGTGCACGTCTTCTGGTTATCACTTTCTTTTCAGCATTCGGTTCTCATGCAGATAACCGGGCTATTACAGACATGGAGGCAACCCGACTCAGCTCAGGAGTGACAAGTCCTCCCGTCCATCTCCCAATCCTGCGGGAGCCGGTAATCTATTTATCTCCCCTTCAGGCACTTCCACCCTGGCTGGAACTCGTCCCGATTGCTCTGAAATTCACGTCTCTGCAAAAAGCTGACTAGGGGCCAACGCACCCTCGGGGTGTTGCGGTCCGCTCCAAGCAGGGGGTCCACAGCTCTGCACTGAGGGGTTGCCCCCTCCGTCCCTCTCCCAGCCTTCCCAGCCTTTCCTTTTCCTCCTCTCTTCACATCGTAGCCCCCTCCCCCTCCGCCCCCCGCCGGCCGGGCGCCCCGTGGGAGCCTTCGCGGGAGCAACGACGGACTCCCCTCCGTTCCGTTCCCTCCCCTCCCCTCTTCTTCCTCTCCCTCACGCTCCTCCCCGCGCCGCAGCCCTCCGCACACGGCC
>VZTU01001571.1:182094-195432 GCA_013400835.1 Zapornia atra
TGCTGGAGCGGAGCAGCGCATATATCACCCGGTGGCAGCAGCCCACCTTCCCTGCAGTTTCGTAACCGCTTACGAGGGTAAATTGAGAGTTGGGAACAGCCCTCTATTAAGTAGCAGATTGAGAAGAGGCTCTTCCCACTTGGAGAAGGCAAGTCTTCCCAGACGGACCCCTCGCATCGGGAGCTACAGTAATCCAGGCGCCTCCTCTGCGCTCAGCTATTGCCGCTGCTTCTGCTCCTCCTTCGCCGCCGCTGCTACTTGCTGCTCCCTCCACAAGGTGCCCCCGGAGCTTCAATCTTTATCCTCCTCCCTTTATCCAGGTCCGACGGCTGCGGCTGCTGCGGCAGGCACCGCCGAAGTCACCGCCGGAGGACCGGCCCCGCCACCGACCCCCGCACCCTGCAGCCGCCCCTGAAGGTCTGTGCCCGCGCAGGAGCGGGGATCCCCTGCCCTCCCTTCGGCCGACCCCGGTTGCCTGTCCGTACGCACCACGCACGCAGCCCCCTCGGATGCACATTATGCTGAGAGTAGCAGCGCAGGGCTGCGGGCTGGCACGGGAAGGGGGAAAGAGCGTGCGTGTGCGTTTGCGTGTGTCCGTGTGCGCCTGTTGGGCATGTCAGAGCCGCCTGGCACGCCCGAGGCCGAAAGGGTGGAAGGAGCGGCGCAGGGCACGGCGTCCCGAGGGGCTGCCGGCTGTCGGGCCCCGGGGAAGGCACGGGGAAGCCCGGCGGGGTGCCCGGGCAGAAGTGCAGGGGGAGGCGTCGGTGGCGGGGTACCGTCGGTGGCTCCGACCGGCTGGAGGCTCCAGGCGGATGCCGGGGTCAGCGCCCAGGGCGCCTGCAGGCACGCTACCGATGCGGCTTTGGCAGGAGCTCTTGCTTCCCTCCCTTGCTCTGCAGCTGCCGGGGATGCTTTCTCCTGTTTCCAGGTTTTTATGCCTTTGATAAGTTGTGGGGTTTTCCTGCGAGTTGTTTGGTTTTTTTAATTTCATTTTTTTCGTTTAAGCTATTTTTTTTCTTTTGGAAAGTGGTAAATGTGCACCGTGTGGTTTGGAAATGCTTCGGCTAAGCCTTTGTATGTTGAATTAGTGTGACATTGGACTGGCATTGGTGAAAGCCCTTTTTTTTTCCCCAGAGTGGTTTCTAAAGATTAGTGAGAGAACTTGTAGTCTTGATTCAACGTCTGCTTCTGTACCTGCTGAGCCAGCGAGAGGACTTTTCCTCTGCCACCTCCGGGCTTTCTTTCACACACCTAAGTCTATGAGAAGGAAAGAAAGTCTTTCTGGGTGTGCAAATGAATGCTTTGTCTGAGATGCTTTATTCCATGAAAGAAAAATGTGTATCTGGAACCGTAGACCAGTAGCAGTAGTGAACTGCTTAGATGCCTTTGTGGGATTGATTAATTTCTGTTGCTCTTCAAAAAGATCTAAAGATGGCACTCCAAGCCCACACAAGATTTCCAGGACAAAAGTCCATTTGCATTTTATTTAGGAGATCCTTAAACTCTCTGCAGAATGCAGTAGTTGTGCTCAGGGACAACTGTTTCCCACGCAGAGTAGTGATAAGATTTTTGAGCTTTGAGGAAAATGTAATGCTGATGTTGGTCTTTATTGTATTATTGTCAGGGAGCCATTATGGTCAGTATTACCCTTCTGTTTACCCGCTGGAGGTACCATTGGACTGAAACCATTGCTTCATTTTTCTTTGAGTTCTTGGTATTTTTATGTGCAGTAAAGGCATTTGGCTAACGTAAATATATACAGCTGCCCAGCAGAAGCCTGCTAGGATCAGTGTCAGTAACCAGGGAGTTCCTGGATCTCCATAGCATCAGTCCCCCAAATGTGCCTTGCTGGTTAGTTCTTTAGATAGTAGATGTATATTTTTCCCTTCAGCTGTTTTTGTGGGCAAATGATTTATGTATTTTCCTTTTGTTTTTCTCTTGGCACCTTTCCGATAAAATCTATTGCCTAATTGCTTTTGGAATTCTCTTCCCTCCAGCCTAATTATGATATATGAAGCATTTATGACTTTATTCAAACAAATTACCCCCCCACACACACTTCCTGAGCTAAAAAGCCCCAAACTTTGCAAACACTTACATGCATATGCAATGAGGATATCAGCTTTTACTTAGATGAGGAAATAATTTGGAAGTTTTGACTTAGAGCATACAGTTATGAAGATATGGCTGCTTGCAATTAGGAACCACAAACTTGGCCTAATCCCACCTATTTTGCTAGACAACCTGCAGTGATTGTGGGACTTCCTTGCCTGTCTGCTTTTTATAGTGTATTTTAAATCTATTTTCTCTCAGGACATGTAAATGAATTATCAGATGTTGAAACATCATGGGTAGACAGACGTGTCAGGTTTCATCTGTGTGTTACACACACTTCTGTATAATCTATTTCAGACCTTCAAGAAATGAAGAATAGCACATTCGTAGGCAGAACCCCTCAAAAAAAGTTTTATTACAGTTTCCAAACTGCCTTGAGACCACTAAAACACAGCTAACTAAGTGCTTCAACAGTTACGAAAAAGGAGCCGAATAAAATCCCCAGCTGAAAGAGACATTTAGTTGATTCAAGGCAGGAATGACCTCTGAATTAGCTATCATCACACTCGGCGATGAAGTCATGGAGCTCCCTCCTGGCTCCTGTCTGTGCGGAGGCACGGATCTTAACGCACTTCCCTGATCAAATTAACCCCAACTAGGTTAAAGCAGCATGTGCTTACCGTGATTGGAAAGGGTTCAGCAATAAAAGGCACATTATTGTGAGACGAGACTTTCCAGTTAGTCATGCAGATCTGTCATCATTTTGGACAGCTGTCAAGTCTAGAGGTTTCAACCTGGTCTGGTGGGTGGGGGCTGGGGATAAGGGAACAAAGTGAAAACCATGGTTCATCTTTTTTATATTTCATGAATACACCCCCGCAATCCTCTAATCCATGCATATCATTTCCTTCTCCCTTCTCCCCGCCCCTACTCCCATCACTGCAGATTCATTCATGTTGTTGTGATCCAAAAGGGCAGAAATGAAGACAGCGCTCTGCTCGGCAGTCGCTGCTCTGTGTGCAGCCGCCCTCCTCTCCTCCATCGAGGCTGAAGGTAACCTTCCACTCCCTGTCTCCCTTGCCCCCAGTGCCCCACTGACCAGCAAACCTCCCAACCAGCCTCAACCTACCGGCTCTCTCCCTCTCTGTTTTTGAGTGTAACTACTTCACCTTCTCTCTTTCTCTCCTTCAGAGAAACACCTCTTCTTCTTTGCCCAGCTTCTTCTGCGCTCTGTTTCTCCCGGCTAGTCAGCCGGACCATAGCTCCCTCTCTCTGTCTCTCTGGTGTGCTGTCCACACTGCCCCACAGACAAGATGCTGCCCAGCTGGCGTGGTCACCTGGGTGCAGTGCCCCGAGGAGCCTGTTGCCATTGCTGTGGCCCGGCTGGGGCCTGTGGTGCTGACTGATCGAGAACGGCTGGGCTCTGTGCTGTAGAGTCTTTAGTTAAGTTGAGAGGAAATGAAAAATCTACCACCCAGCAACCCACAACTTTGAAATAAAATGTTCCAACAGAGTTTGTCTCTCTGCGCCTGTGTGTTTTGTCCGGGCTGGACCCCTCACCATCACCCTGCTGGCCTACCAGCACACCAGCTTCCCCTGCTCGGCGGGGCGACCCCCGGCTGAGCCCTGGGGTGGCTGGATCCCCCTCTCAGAAAAGCTTCAGCCTCTATCTTGGGTCTGCCCTGGGGGATGCCTCCAGATGCTGCCGCCGTCATGACATCTTGGGCACTACTGAGCCTGGACCAGACCTTGCTGTAGTGGCTGGAGCCCAAGGCTCTGGCATGCATGTGGCACCGTCACCCCTAAAGAAGCTTTTTTTCTACTCTTCCTCCCTTTTCCTCTTCTTCGCAGGGCCCTAGTGTGGTCTCACTGGAAACTGAGGTCCCTGTAAGCCTGTGGCAGTGTCCTGCCACCAGCTACAGGAATGAAGACCTGGGGAGACCCATCATGGCCTCCACACTTACTACAGTACAGCTCAAATTGGCCGGTCCCTGGCACATTTGCTGTGAGCTGCACAGCTTTGGTCATAGTAACAGTATTTCTGCCAGCAGTGTCTGCCAGGGGAAATAGAGATGCTTAGTGTTTTGCACTGAAATGGCTTGATCTGACCTCTGGGATCTGACTCCATCATAGGGTGAACCAAGCTACTGGGTGTGAACTCCCCTGGATTTACTGGAAAAAAACAACCAACCAACCAGAAGCCAGCATCTGATAATTCTTCCCCCCCTTCCTTTTCTGTATTAAGCCGAGACAAATTCTCTGAGGACTGCCACAAACTCTTGTGTTTGGACCTGGTCACCTTGGCTGATGGCTGTTAAAAGCACAGAGATTCCTCTGGGGTATGTGCCTCCCCACCCCCAGCAGCAATGCTGGGGCATACAGATGTAAGGTACACTAACTTTCTGGAAAAGGACGTCATTTCTGCCAGTAGTGCAACATCTGGTCACCCTAGGAGAGAATCAGCCTGCCGCCTCCCTCTCCTTCTGCGTTGTTGTTGGCTGAGGAACCGGATAAGGTCATTTAAAGTCATTTCAGAGTTGAATTTGAAATGCAGGACCATCATGCCAGAGAAAGAGAAAGTGTACAGTTTTGATGAAGGAAGGGAGCTGGATGTGTTGGTGTGTTCTTCCCTATCTTAGGAGGAAGGTCACTCAGAGCTGGAGTAATGTTGCTGATGTCCTGCACCACTGGTGTAGTATGTTAGTCTGAAATAGAAGTGAAGGTGTTTTATTTAGCTACAGCGTGGACTAAACCAGTTATACATTGAGTACTATTAATGAAAGCTACGAAAATGTGTTTGGAGAAGCACACAGTTATAACAGTGAAACTAGATGCACTGCCATTCGAGTTGCCCAAGCTTGTTTAGATCTCTTGTTGAAGGATGCACTGTTGTTAAGCAATGAGTGGAGAAAGGCTGGTCTTGTGAGTTGTATAGTGCTCCTGGACACAACTTACATTATTCTGCATTCATAAATGTGTACAAAATAAAATACCTAGCTTACAGTGATGATGTTTCTAATATAAACTTTTCCTAGCTCCAGAGTTTTGAAGTAAGAGCAGAAAAGTGTCTTGAACAGGGAGTGCAGGGAGAAACAGTGGTGCTGAAAATGGAGTGTGAAATAGTGGTGCTGAAAATGGAAGTTCAAAGCCAAGAGTAACTTAGGACTTGCTTTGGTGGGAACAGCTGTCATAGAGTTTCTTGCAGTGTGTTTTTTGGTTTTTACTATACTGGCTATCCTTCTGCACTCATTTAATTTTGTGCTTCAGGTTTACATAATGTTGTAAATTGCATGTTGGATCTTATTTGCTTTAGCTCTTGTGTCATTACAACTTAAATCCCGCTGCTGAAGCGACTTCCTCCTGAGGACATTTGTCTTGTGGTGTATTTTTCCATTTTGAAATCACACTGTGGCAAAGTTTAAATTTTCTTCTCCTGAAGTGTGGGTAGACACTTGATGGGTTTAAAGTGCGAGGAGAGGGCCATTTGATGTGGTCAAGATTGTTGATATGGAGTGGGAAGTTGGAGTGAAGAGCGAAGGAAAAGCTTAGTTCTATTTTTCTGCCGCCTTCAGTTTTCATTTGTCATTTTCCCTTGGGAGTAGATCTGGTGTTTATCTGATACTGCTATTCATAAATTCCTGAATCTTGCAAGATGAAACTGGTTCTTCATCAACAGCACAGCTGCTCTACAAGTCCTTCATGAGAGCAGTGCTCTGTTGCTGTTGGCAAGACAGTGAGCTGCAGTAATGGTGTTAGTGCTTTTCTACAGAGATTCAGCGATGTAGGGGTTTCTAGTTGGACATTCACAGTCACAGTGAGGAGGAGGAGGTAAAACTAACATATAGTCTAAATGCATTCATGGCATTTCACTGGGGAAGTTGGTTGTTTATCCTGGACAAGGAAGCAAATCTGTTTTCGTGCTCAGCATTTTTGCTCTTTTACAGTGAAATTCTTCTTGTTTTATTTTGCAAGCCTTCTGACGTCTCAGCTTGGACTTCTTGCATGTGATGCTATATTTTATGCTCTGTTTAAGTTGTTTCTTGCCTTTTTAGTCCAGCAGTACTCCCATGCATTCCCTGTGCGCTTGTGTCAAAATTTCTTTCTGTCACAGTATTTTTTCTATGATTATAAAGAACCAGGGGAAATCTGTGACCTATTACTAGATAAGATTTTTTTTTTCCATTATTTAAGTCACAGTTAAGCCAAGTAGATTAATATGCAAATGACCTGGTAGTTATAATCTGAAGGTATTGTTGTGATGATGCCATGGCTTGTGTAGTGGAGGGTTTCCTAATAGAGAAGGGTTTGCAAAGACACAGGAAAGGAAAGGCGAAATCATTGGAATGACAAAATCATTGGTTCTGTGTGACCTTACTGAGCATGTGAAGGTGCTGACTTTTCAGTCTTTCAGGAACTGGTTCAGACCTAGAAAAGGCTGGAGGTAGGGGAGGATGGCATCACTGAACCAAGCATGGGACCTTTGTGTAGTGCAGAAAAAGGTTTGTCTGATGAAAGATCTGTCTCCAGGACATGTAATACAGTAAGAGGCAAATAATTGCAGCACAGCAGTTACAGAGGGTTAGAAAGTTTCTCATGTAATAAAGCTGTTGTTGAGTACATTCATTTTCATTGACTGAATCATTTAGAGATGATCTGAAACTTTTAAAGTTAACTTACTCAGCTTTGGAACTGGTTGGTGGGAGCATTATTTTATCACCTTTTGACATCTGATTTCTATCTTTTGAGAAACCAGCTGTTGATTTCCAAGTTCCTAAAGACCAAACCATGTAGATTGACATGTGAAAGTGAGATTTGTATATACATGAAGGTGTTTATAACTCCCTGCTTTTCCTACCGCTAATTAGAAGCAAAGCATACATGTGTGCGTACATACACAAAGTGTATATACATACACATATACATATATATGCACAAAACCATGTAACATTTGGTAAATATTCATGTGTGCAGTGTGTGTGTGTGTATGCAATTATATTTATTTACATACATCTTTATATGATGTATAGGTATGTGTATTTAAATGAATCTGTTTTTCAAAATACACTGATGAGCTTTCTGTCTTGTATTTTGAAGAAATTTCATCTACACGTAGAAAATAAATAGATGCTAACATGCAGGCAGGACTATTTTTGTGTTGTGATCAGCAGTGAATGTCTAACAAACCTGAGAAGCAGCTCTTGACTGCATTACTAGGCTGTAGCTCATTCTTTCTTCCATTCAAGTGGCAACATCAACTTCAAAGTGGTTTGACTGAGGTTGTAATCTGGTTAGTTGTGTTAAATCCATGCCATATATGAAGAAAACATTAAATGAGTAGTTTTGGCCTCTTCCCGCCTCAGAAGGGTTAGCAAGGCTGGGCTGTTGCACCAGCTTCCATGGCCTGTATATTATTTTAGCATGAGCTAGCATGTTATTTCACATGCTACTTATAATGAGTATTTTTCAGTGATGGAATTTCATATTGTGTTTCACACAAAGATTGTGGATGGCAGCTACTTTCAAGTTGTATCAGTTTTAAGTCTTGTTCTAGATTTAAATTGCTTGATACTCTGATTACATTTTACTTCTCTGTTAAGATACAGGATTCTCTTGCAGTCACATTGTGTTATCTGTTAAAAGCTGTAGACTTTGGTATAGTAGGTTTGTATTACCTTTTAAGTGATACAAGCAAGTTAAGTGATACATAGGCTGAGAATGATACCTTGCTCTATATTTTTTGTTTCAGAAAATATATAAAATATGTTTTACTATTGCTATATACAACACAAGGGGTGGCAACGAATTAAGTATATTATGTCTGATTTTTCTTTTTTTCCCTTTGTGGTGAATGAGATAGGATATATAATTGCTAACACTGCGTAAACATTATTGCCATAGAGTTATTTTTTTACTAGTCTGGAAACCTGTAGGGGAATAATGTATTTCTGTACATCAACAGTGGAATCCCTGTATTAAGGCAATACTATAACACTGTCACATATAATGATCAGGATACTGTACCTTGACAAGTCGGTGAGGTGTTTGGTGTGGATTTTGATGAACGCGGGGATAGTCCAATCAGCAGTGTCACTACACTGTCAGCATATGTGCAGCTTCACTTATGCAGGTAGCCTGAAGGCATCAAGATTGCTTGCTTGAGTAAAACTCTGCTTACAAGTAAGCCTTTGTGAGAGGAGTTTTAAGGTTTGTCCCTGCAGTGGGACAAACTCCCACCGCAATCAGGGGCATTTAATTCCTAGAAGTCTGATCTGATTCCATATTGCAGCTCTATTATTTTTCCAGTGGTGAATTCCTCTCTGGAAGTGGAATTTTCATGAGGTGGAGTAACACGTGCCCTGCTTGGTTATTGCAGTTAGGTTTTTATCATCTAAACATTTTGCCGTACTTCAGATCAACTTACTGCTCTCAGTCATATGACCATGGTTTGGTCTTTGCCCCACAGCCAGTTTCACATGGGTGAAATATGACCCTTGTGAAGGTCCATGGATGTTTTGAAGGTTCTGTTTGAGTATCAAAAGCTTACAGGCCATCTGGAAGACATTTTTAAGACACTGGATCCAAACTGGCTTTTTTTTCACTCAGGCAAGTTTCCTTTTTTGGATTTCAGTGGGAGAAATTCAGTGCTCAAGTTTGATAGGCCAGCCCCAGGCTGAGAGTGAATGGATTTAAAGTGCAGGAATGAAGACCAGGATTAGGTGTTGGCAATACATTTATGATGATAACGGGGGTGAGGCATTGGAGTAGTTTCTGTGGGAAGCTGTCAGTCTTGCCCACACTGGAGGTCTTTAAGTATGATCTGAGCAAACATGTTGTGAATGGCATGGGGTGGCTGATTATGTCTCAGCTGTGGGATGGATGGGGGGACTTTGTGAGATCCCCTGCAGTGCTATTGTTCTAAAACGCTGTGGACACCTGGATGAACGCATACGTCACATGTATCGATGTACTTATTCTTGTTACCTGTGAAGATCCACATCTGAATTCGCATCAAGTGGATTAAGATCCTCTGAAGTATTAAAGACTTTTCCTCACAGTCAGTTTTTTCAGTTTATCTGGAATCCGGTCAGTTGGATATCAACAAGTTGGGCTGCTGCTGTCCTTCAGCAGTTAAAGCCTAAAGCCTCTGCTGCAACATGCCAATTTACTTGCAAGGTTGGTGGCGCTATTTTTTCCATGTACTGAATTATTTTAAAAAGCATGCTCAGGTCAGTTGTCTCTGCCTTTGCATTAAATTTGTCCTGAGCCATTGCTACTGAGACAATATTTTATAATGATATTCTTATCACCTAAATGTTTTTTTACTATTAACACATGTTGCATGATTTTGATACTAAGTAACTACCTTGCTGTCTCTAGCATCGTGATACTCATAAACGGAATGACGAATAAACTATGCATGAAGGTTAATGGTCTAATCTCACTGCCTGTGTATGGACAACAGGAAAAATAACATTTACTTCAGTACTAGTGTATCTGTTGTATCAGTATTACAAAGCCATATTATCCTATGGTTGGAAATGACAGTAAATTAAAAGGAGAAACATGCCTACGCAATTGATCGCCATAGTTTTGGAGCTCAATATCACTTACTGCAATTGGGCAATGTCTTTTCATAAGTATACATTTTAGCATTTATTTCTTTATCTGCTCTTCAAATTATGTTCAAAACCGTAACAAAATCATACATATGATGGAGATCTTCCATGATACAGAGAAGATCTATTAAAAATGCCGGCAAAACAGTCTTACAGTAGTTAAGGAAAGTATGGCTGAATCTCATCTTACTTTGTAGAACTTTAAAAATAATAATATATAATACACCTACCATGCACTGACAGTGAGTCAGTAAAATGCTGCATGAATAAGCATGACAATTTTGCAAAGAGAATATCATTATAAAATATTTATGAAACGTCTTTGTGTAATGAACCTTGTACATGGAGGCTTTCATCCATTGTGGGAAGCTAAAAAAATAATAATCAACATTTCATTTACATATGCATGATGCTGCAAAATAGCGTATGTAAACTGTGTCTTTCTGTACTGTTCAGTTACTTCTGTCATCAGCTCCTACAAGTTTTATTTGCAGTCATTTGTTCAGATCACTGGTGCCCTCTTTGCTGTTTTCTATAAATTCTGTAAAATAAATGTCCATAAATATACTTTGATGTTGTCTTTTCATAATTAACCATTGTGTTGTTTGGAACCATACTGGCATTTTACGTTAAAATGCCACTACTAGTATGGGTACACCTGCTGCAAAGGGAACATGAAAACGATAGTTTACACCTTTGAAATTGAACAGCAATCTGGTGTAAACAGGTAGAATCTTATTTTTGTACACTTTTGCATCAGCTCAAATATTTCAGCAAATTGCAAACTTTACAAACCCCATTTATTATCCCCTTAGTTCCTGAGTCTTTTACAGCCACATGCAAAGTATATCACTTCAGTGGCTTCTAAGAACAAAGGGGTGGATCCCTCTGTATTTTGAAATAAAATGATACATCAGTATATAATTATTACTGATATACATTTTACATGTATATTCATATCTAGACCCTAGGTAAATTGTTTTACTGAACATTAAATGCCCAATCTTTTTTTTTCTCTGCCAAGTTTCTAGATTCAGTGAAATTGATAAGAAATATAAATATGCAGAGATTATATTAAGAAGCTGATCAATTCTCTGATGTATAATTAAGAAGAGTATTGTGTTCTTAGTGTCACAAATGATCTCATGATATTGTAAGCAGGTTGTGAATTGGCATGCTTGTACGGATTGCACCCAGCATGTAAAAAAATTTCCTTTAATTGTTATGTGAAATGTTTGCATATGTGGTGATTATCTGTGAACTCATTGTACATGTATCCAAATGTGTTTTCTATTGTGCTTGATTTTGCTGGCCATTCTTGAATGTCTTGGCAACTCAAGAAACATATGTTCTGTGCTGTCCTCTGTAATGCGTATACTCTTTGATGTTTTGTCATATTTTGTCAGCTTTTATTTTACTCTTTTTCCAACAACATATCTTTATATTTGTTGGAAACAAATTTATGCAAAGACAATTTTAGTAAGCTTTGCTCAATGTTATTTTATTTATTCATTTGCCAAAGCTTGTTCAAACTTTTAAACATCCACCTGGTATAAATCTCTTGCAGTTAATCCACCGTCAGACTTGAATTTTACAATTATAGATGAAAATAATGTTCAAATGTCATGGAAAAGGCCACCAGATGTAATAATGGGTTACAGGATAACTGTGGTTCCAACAAATGGTGAGTTCTGTAAAATTTTGTTATGCCATTAAAGGTTTGGAAAACTTGGGTCTATTTGCACTTATATCTAACTTAGCTATTAGAGTAGGTATTTTCCTGAAGTTTGTGATTAAGACTGAGTAGCAGCAAAGGGCATATGGGAAGGAGCAGTGATTGTTGTAAGTTACAGTATTCTTACCATAGCTTTTACCCTCTGGGGACTGCAAGTATAAAGTTTTCAATGCCTTTTCTTTGCAAGGAACAAAAAGAAGGTAGGGTCATCACTCTGCTCCTCTTCTATGCTTTTACCTTAAAGTTAGCAAATTATATTGTACTTCATTCAAGTACTCCCAGGGGAATATTGCATGTGTCAGGTAATGATGCAGTGCTGGCATGTAACTTCCTGATAGTGGCTGTGTAAGATACCCATTCTTCTATTTCACTTTGAAAAATCATCAGTGTTACAGTGATACTGAATCAGAACTGGACCATGATTTGATATATGATAGTACATTTTGTATGTGCACTGTAAGATTCAAATTTCCTGGAATTTATTAAACACTTCAGTAATTTTGTGCACTGTTGGAAACAGGTTAGCTTGAAGTTTCATGTTGCAAAATTCATATTTCAGGAAAAAAGGAAACGTATTGTTCTAAAATTATAATTAGATTTTAGATTATACTCTGTTGCTTTTTATTTTTAATGACCAACTTGTCATCGATATTACTGGATTTAAAGGCTGCATTAACTGTTCTATATATTTATTGCAGATGGGCCTACTAAAGAATTTACTCTTTCACCTAGCACTACCCAAACTGTCTTATCAGATCTTATACCTGATATAGAGTATGTTGTATCAATAGCATCATATGATGAAAGAGAGGAGAGTCTACCTGTTTTTGGCCAACTGACAAGTAAGTACCTGTAATATAATTAGAAAATGAAGACAGATGAGTGATCATACACCCGACTTGGCTTTGTTCCAGTTCCTCAACAAAATTGACCCATGCCTAAACTCTGATCAGAGGTAGCTGACTGAACAGCCTGTTTCCATGAAGTATAATTCCCAGTAGAAGCAGAGATAATTTGCGTGGGATAAGAGGAGACTAACATGGATATATCGTGACAACCCCTATCCCAATCTCTCAGTTCTTTTGAATTAAACCTGCTTCCTTATAAATCGCATCTGCTGAAGTCAATGGGAAGACTCTCATTGACCTCAGTAACAAATTAATCAGACCAGTTTCTTATATGAGGGGAAAAAAAAAAAGGTAACTACTTTCACCAAACAATAAAATGTGATTCAAATGCCTATATGCATAATAAACTGTGTACTTTATTTCTTATAATTTATCGATAATAAATAAATCATAAATTTAATTTTAAAAATGTTAAGTGCAGCCGTCTGTCTTCTGTGACATATTTTGTCACATGTCTCAGGCTTCTCAAACAACTACAGGAATATTACTTACAATGAGTTCCCCTATGTGGTATAGAGTGGTAATACTGGTATTTCATCCAAGTATGTTGAAGTTAATTTTCAGGAAATTCCTGTACAATATATAAAAATACAGAGGATTCTTAATTATTTGCATTTTCTGTATTTCATGTTGCCCTGAATGCTTGTTGTAAAATCTAGAAGTACAGTTGATATTTTACAACTTGCATTTACGTTTTCGTGTTCTGAGGCTTGTCAGATTTGTGCCTCTAATTCTGTACAAGTTTTCCTTTGATGTTTACAGATTTAACCTGATTTTCTCCATTAATTCTTTCTGTGCTGTGTTTTGTGCAGTTAAGACAGGTGGTCCAGGAATACCAGACGAAAAGAAGGTTGAGGCTCAATTACAAAGTAAGGCCTTTTGTCTTTCAATTTATCTGACATTTTAGAGATAAGAGAGGTCTAGCCCTCGAGCTCCTTGAAGTTAACTGTGTTCCTGTGCTACCTAGCAATGGAGTTAGCTTGAAAATGTGTCCAGAGTTCAAAAAACTTGTGAGGGGACTGGG
>VZTU01001573.1:2715-30583 GCA_013400835.1 Zapornia atra
CTCTCTCTCCCCCCCCCCCCAACTCCTATCTTCCACCCTCCCCCACTTTTTCAATAGACTTCTTTGATTACTGCCAGATATAGTCATTAGGCTGTTCTAAACATCTGCATTTCCTGGCCTGATTGAGTGCACGAATGTTCCCTGAAGAAAGCCATTTGAAGAAGCTGCAGTATTTTTCTGAACTTCAGAAATGCCAGTAAACCTTGATCATTTCACCTGTCCAGGATAAGAGTTAGAGGGCGTAAAACGCCTTATGAATTTATACAGAAGTTATCCTCAAAACCCATAAACAATACCTTAATATGTCTGTAGGTGTGTGTAACTGCTCAAGGGCATCATCCAAAACTTGAAGTCAATGGGAGCCTTTCAGCTGAATTCAGTGGACTTTGATTAGCATCACACGTACCAGATATACTGCCTAGATAGCTGCAGTTGAAAAGCCATCTTTAATTCTTACTCTGCAGGTGCTGTATTATTTAATGGGGAGCTATGCAGTGGCAATGAATTAACTCTGGCAAACTGAGTATGTGAATATGTAAAACAAAAGGCTTTATTGTTTGAGAGGTGTGAGTTTAAGATTCAATGCAGAGTAAGTTAAGTATAGGAAAACTTGTGAACGACCTTCAAATTGCTACCTCCAGTCCCCTACTGGTTTCTGCACTTAAAATATACAGTTTCCTTTGGTCTCCATGAGCAGAGCCAGGGTGACTGACTCTTTGCTCTGAGACACTGGTCCAACCCGAGCTGGGTACTGCTGCACGTGTTTGATGGACAAACAGAGGATTTCACTTTTCAGGGCTGTCAGTCCAGTCACATTCCCAGTGATTATAAGTTCATAGTTTAAGATATCCTTCCTTTCTGCAGTCCTAAAAAAATGCATAGAAGTGTTCTTCAAAGCCAAAGGTCTTTTCAAATTAAAAATGCTGCAGCTGTTTAAAACTCTTTTAAGTCATCATTAAGGATTTAGATGTTTCTAAGCCAACTAAAATGTGTCATTACAATAAACCTTTGACCTGTTATCACCTTTTAGGGAGTGATAATAAAATTAGACTGAATATCATCATTCTACATTCTGAACTCTCCAAAGGAACATTACAAAGATGTTTCTACGGTTTAGGGTTTTTTTTCCCCAGAATATTTATATGGAAAGAAAAAGTATCAAGTAAAATAATCTTCAAGACATTCAAATAATCTATTAAATTTTTGCAGAGGTTAAGAGAGGTTGGATATATATAAAACATCCAAATCTTCTAAAAGCTAACAAATACTTTTGTTGTTGTTGTTTTCCAAGCAAAATATTTCAGATAAATATGTTGCTTCAATTTTGTCTTTGAAACAAAAAGAAAAAAGGAAAAAAAAAGAGGGATATTTTGTTGTTCTTCTTTTAAAGTTTCAGTCTTAACTTTTACAACCTCAGAAAGAAATGAACTCTTGGCATAAATAAATTAACAGATACTGTGACTTGTAGATTATTCAATGAACAAAGTACAACAGTAGGATTTTTTTTTTAAAAAACCTGTTCTTTTCCAACTGCATCATTTCTTTCTCCTTGCACAATAAAAGTGAACACTGCTGAGCCTATTTTCTTCTATGAGACAAGATCATTGGTGTGGCAGAATGTTAAAATGCTCTTGTTTTTACTACACATTAAAGATTTCTCACTGAGCCTGAATGGACAATAATAACCCCATTGTCATGATCTTAGGTTCATTTTTCTCTTATGGAAATGAAACATAATTATACCTAAAGAGAAATCTGTTTCTGGGAGCCTAATTTCTGTTAGAATTTCACAGAGGCAGCAGCTCATGACTACCTTGGGTTAAGTGCTTTGAGATCCTAGGTAGAACTATAAACTTTCAGATCTGTAGAAGTATATTATTATCATATCAGTCACACAATCTAGTATAAAAAAACCTGCAAATAAACATCAATGCCAATTAGGGAATGGAGGAAAGAGCAAAGCACTGTGCCTGTTCTTTCAGTGAGAAATAAAGCATGTGATTATTGTCCTACGAACTATGGTTTAGAGACAGTGGAGGACATTTGGTTCCTGGTGGAAAAGAATATAACATGACAGCTACTATTTTTAGTTCTGTTTAAGAATGTTAATTGAAATCTAAACTAGCAATAAGAACCCTAGGCTTTAACACACCAAGACAAATATAAGATGTAGTGTCAAAGTCTAAGGGCTAGACCTAGCATAACATGCAGGAAGGGAAAGTGACAATGTATAATTACTACTCCCAAGAGGAAAAGAAGAAAACCCACTTGTTCAATCTGTATTTCTGCAATGAACACTAAGAACAGGACTGAAGAAAAAAATCTATGGTATCTTTGCTATTGAAGCAGATAATGCTTTACAATGCATGTATCTCTGGATTCACGGTGTAAAAATCAGAATAGGGCAGTATTATCCAGAAATCTTGTTATTACAGGTTCTACCACCAGTGGTTTGAAATGTGAATTTCATTAAGCAGCTGTAGCCTTGATCCAGAGGAAAACTGGGATACTGAGAAAGTAGTTATCTGATCATAAATTAGAATAAATTAAAACCCTTTCCATACAGACGCAGAGAGACAGACATCAGGTGAGGAGAGAACCAAATCCAGCAGTTCACAGAGAAAGATGTAGGTGGTAGCTGGGATAATTTTCTTCACAGTGGCTAGTGTGGTGCTGGGTTTTTTATATTTTTGCTGAAAACAGGATTGATAATTCATGGGTGTTTCCATTACTGCTGAGCAGTGCTACACAGAGCCAAGACCTTTGCTCCTTCTCACCCTACCCCACCAGTGGGTGGGCTGGGGGTGCAAGAGAAGTTGGGAGGGGACACAGCCAGGACAGCTCACACCAACTGACCAAAGGGATATTCCATACCATACGGTGTCATGCTCAGGAATAAAACTAGGGGGAAGGATGATGGGGATGCTGTTACTGAGGGACTGACTGAGTATTGTTTGGTTGATGGTAATTGGGTTTGTTTGCATTTATTTATCTCTCTTTGTAATTTTCCTTTTCATTACAATATATTAATATGATTATGTTTATTATTTTCCATTTTAAAAACTGTCTTTATCTCAACCCATTAATTTTCTCACTTCTATCCCTTCTGATTCTCTTCATCCATCCCTCTGGCAAGGAATGAGCAGGCAGCTGTGTGCTGCTTAGTTGCTGTCTGAGGTTAAACCATGACACTTGCATATCTGGTCTCCCCTCTTTTTAGGTCTTAAAAAAAAACCCCCACTAAAATACAGTTGAGATTAGCAGCCATTCCAGTTGTTTAAATTGGCCAGTCTTTAAGAAAGGACTGCAAAATGAATTGGACCAGAAAGATAAAGGAAAAATAAGTATGACTCTGTGGACCAGTGATGAATAGCATTTATCCAGGAAGCAGTGGTCTGGATTTCAGGTTTTGTGTATATCATTTTATATACTAAAATATAAATTATCTTGTATGCTGTAATTTTGTAGCTGGTATTTCATTTAGCACTTAGGATTTTATTAAGTCTTCACACTGTGTGTTTTTTTAATGCCAAAAGCTTCCTTCCTGCTTCTGGCCATTAACATTGATGTTCACCAGGGACAAGCGGAGGACTCAAAGGTTTGTTTCTGAATAAGGTTCAAGTAAACTAATAGTTGCAGACATTTAAGACTAGTGTTAAATTCTGTTGAAACCAGGATGAGGTCAAGGGAACCTGGAAAAAAGTTTTCAACCTAACTGTAGTCTTCCACAAAAAGCTGAACATAAGATGTCTGTATTACTGACCAGTGATTTATCACAAAACAATTTAACATAAGAGCATTTTAAAGGAACTGCTCTAACTCACATTAAAAGACTTCATGGCCATTTCTCATTAAAGTCAATGACATTTTTTAATATATACAAATATTATATAAATATAAATATTTTTAAATTCAAGCAATACAATATCTAATATTTTAAACAAGAGCCAGAAACCTTACTTTAAATGAAATAATCTCAAAAACAGCTGACCATTTTAAGATGTTTTAATGCTGAGCTTTCCCAAGGAGCCTTAGACTACAGTCAAGTGAAATCTGAAGTGAAGTTTGGGTTGTAGTCAGATTGATCCCCTGAGAAAAATTACTCAACAAAACCACCATACAGATTACCAGTTTCTGAACTTCATTGACACTTTCAATTTAAGAGATATTTCAGATTATTAATATGGCACTGAATTACCAAAGTGTGTATATAACTGGGTTGAGTATCAGCACCTCAAATTTGTTGTTGCTTTGTAAAACTTCTGTATTTTCAGAGCTATAGTGATACCCAGAAATTTCATAGTGCAAATCAATCACAGCAAATGGTAGGGTTTTTAAAAAAAATAATTTTCAAAGATTAGAAAAAAAAATTTTACAGACAAAGTGAAGATGAAAAAGAGTGAGGATAATGTTTTGTTCTACAGATTATATTATATTATTTTATACCAGTGTTTTTTCTATGTAGTAATACATAGGCTAGGGAATAACACCATGACTCAGATCTGTTCTGTTTCACCGTACAGTTTCCTATTTCTGAAATACAAATCCCTTTCTTTCTTTAAAATTTAACAGTGCTGCATGCTCTCCTGTTTCTGCAAGGAAACAAAGAATAATACACTTGTTGCTCAGTGCTAGTCTCTTATTTCTTTTACCTCATGATGATGGATATTATCACAAAATTCAGGCATCAAGTTAGCTATCTGACTTCCTAAGTATGTATATATAAAAATATATACCCATGCAGCTGCATGAAATATTAAAAAGTGCATAAAGACAAATATAGTACAAATTATAATGGTATTATATAGTAAATATATGCTATTTTTATTGCATGCATACATTTCTGCTATTTTAGAAGTCATATTCTTTAAAAAGACATTGAATTATGTAATTCAGTTATAGAATTTTCTGAATTAGTATATTTAAAAATATTGTAATTGAAACTAGGCAAAAGTGGCCATAATAATTAGAAGCACTGATATGCTACCTTCTCGTGGTTTGTGGTGATTATTATTTTTACTATGTTAGGATTGGAAGGCCCGAAATTGGAGCAGGCCTGGTAATGCTAATAAGTAGTCATACAAATAAAAAGAGATGGTCCTTAACCTGAGAGGAACACAGTAAACACATAAGTTAGAAGGAAAATGAGGTAACAGAGGTAGGAAATTATTTGCCTAAGGGGATTGAAAATGGGAAGAGGAGAAATTCCAATGTTAACTCATGGGCTGTCCAGAATGTATGTAGTATCCTGCCCTTCACAGCAACAATTCCTCTTTGAATAATGTGATTTTCCTTATGCTTTTTAGCATGCCTGCCAGTGCAGATAACATTTGTGGGTAGAAGTTAAGCATGGAGTCAGCAGCTATCATAGGCTGGCTAAAGATCAGAAATTTTATTTCACTCAAAATGTCAGGCGTTTTACAGAGATATGAAACCAATGCAAAATATTCCAAGAGTACACTGAAATTACCAGAAAACTTTCAGAGAGAGCACTTAAGGAAATTATGCGTAATTAAAGGATGAGAAGTATCAGGTGAGTACCTGGTTTGAAGCTGGCTACCCACCTGATTGAGGGCAGTAAGTAGAAGACTCTGGTCTTTGTCTGAGAGAGTAACCATTGATTGTGAGTAATACAAGTGCTGTAGAAGAGATTGAAAGTGCTTTTTTGGCAGACTTAAGTCCCTGTTCTAAATCAGGCAGAGCAAAATCTGGAACATAATTGCCCCAGGGAAGCACTGTATAGTTTACTGGATGTTCTGTGTTGCAGTGGTATTTTAACTATAAATTCCATCCTTGAGCCAACAGAAGCATCGTGAAAATGTAGTATGCTCATGAAAACTTTAGGATAATCTTTATTTTCTTATGCAGAAACCCCTCTTCATAAATCAGATCCTCTCAATGCATTTCTATGGAAGTTTGTTTTCAGATAATTGTAGCTGTGTTTGGACTTCCCTAACACTAACCCACCGATGAGTCAACCAGCACAAGATTTTTTTTCTCTTATCACTTATTCTGTGAGTGTTCTTATCTTAAAGACAATTAAAATGCTATATTTCTGATCTCTTACTCTTTATGCTACAGTGACTCCTCCTTCCTCCAGTTTATGTGAGTTAGCTTTAAAATAAGATTGGAAAAAAAACCTAATGCATAATCAGAAAGATGGTCCTTATGATAGCGGAGGTGTAGAAAAGCAAACCGATTCTTAAAGCACAGAGAGAGACAGAGTATATCCCACTTTAAACAAAGGTGAAAAGTTCAAGCATTTCCTGAAATGATGCAAAAAAGTATGTGTTTCAAATGAATGAGAAGTTTCTTATCTATTTGCACATTGCTTGGGTAACAACACTATTGTTGACGTGGAAGAAAGCTCAGATCTCTCCCTCCTCACACTGGAGGTCATGAGAACTATTTTCTGAGTAAGTGCCAGTCACTGGTCACTCTAAAGGCTAGTTTCTCCAAAAGTAATTACAATAGTTTCAGAGCAATATATGCTAAAAATGTTTTTCACTTCAAGAGAAAATTTTAAGAAGGTTTTTTTCCCCTAACTTTTCATATTCCAATCCTGATCTCCTTATCAAGAGTTTTATTTATGCTAGGAAAATAGTATAATGAGGAACAATAAAGCCCTTCTTTATAAAAATTGCAAGTATTAGTAAGATATAAGCAGTATATGTTAATAAATGACTATTTATATTAGTTTTAGTTACATGCTTTTCTCTAACCAAACATAGAAAATAGATGCAGTTTCATTTTAGCATTTTTAATGATAATATAGGAGAGTGAAACAAATTATTTTTAGATAAAGCTAGTTGCTAAAAAAGACTTACAGGGTGGGCAATATAAGCTCTTTAGACTTTTTAGGCAACTGTTTATTGTCTCCTCAAGAATATTATGATAACCTTGTACCTTTGCACTGAAGTTTGTCACCCATAAGGGGAGCAAAAAGTGAGTCACATATTGCATGAACTGACTCACACCATTAAAAGGGCTGAAACAAACTCAAAATTGGGCAGGTCAAAGGGCCTTTATTAACCATAGGCACACAATGCTTTCATTTTTAGATCATTCTCAGTATCACAAAACTCCAAATGCTCTGACTTTTGTTGGGCTTGAATGACTGCACAATTACTTCGGTACTTACCTAATCTTATCTGAATGATCAGAAGCTCTCATGTCTACAAATGGAAATATTAAATGACAAGGACAGCCACTCAGGACAGTAACTCCCATGAGAACCAGGAAATACATGAAATTCAAGGTTCAAAGATGACATAGTCCAATTTTGTTTCTTTTCTCTTTTTTTTTAGTGGGATTGCTGTGGGTCTAGGACAAGCATTCTCATTTGCTCTTCTGTTAATCTAAGTAATTTACCTATCTTGCTAAATGTTTTTACTAAAATCTTGTGTTATTTACTGAAAAAGTATAGATGATTAAAGAAATAGAGAAATTTGTTGGAATTGTTTCATTACAGATTTAGAATTTTATCATACTTTGCCAGATTGATTTAATGATTTATATGCCCATCAGCTTAACCTCTGTCTAATATGTATCTTCTTTGCATCTCGGTTTGTTTCTGGACTTTCTTATTGTTTTTAATGTCCAAAAGGAAAGTTGATGCAACGCAACACGCTCCAAGTTAAACACAGTGAACAGCAAAGCTGCTGAAGCCATTTTCTATAACTGCATACTTGCCATCATTTAAAAAATGGCACGTATTTGATCTGAATTGTTTTGATTTACAAAACAGATATTGTTATTTACAAAAAAAATATTTTATAAAGATAGGGTGTTCTGAAAGACCCATGGCAGCTTTCTCAACATAGATATTTTAATCATTGCAAGAGCCTTTTTTTTTTTTTTTGCCTTTTCTGCTAAATAGGTTTTGAGAGTTCTGTAGTCCCCAAATACTGTAAACATGCAGTTAACACAAGCACACATCTTTGAAAAACTGACACTAGTTGACTTTCACTGGCTCTGTTGCTTTGATACAGTGTAACTCCTCAAAAGCTATAGCCATAGCCAGAAATTACATAAAATACTTAATTATACTATTACTAGGAAAATATATTAAAATGTTCTCATGTTTTTTTGGTCATGAGGTCCATATTTGCACTTTTAAATCCCTAATACTATTGACATGAATCACTGGAATTTGAAGAGCACCCAAACCTTCAGGAAACTACCAGGTGTTTCAAGTATCAACCTTAAATACTTTTCATTCTTCGTCACTCACTGAGTACTAAGTCCTGTCATATTCTGCCTATATAGTTTTAGACAGACTGCTATTGGACCTGATATGTGTGTGTGTGTGCACCTCATGTTTTTTATTCCATAAGCTCACATCTTATAAATGTTTAGAAAAAACGTGATCATTAGCTAATGCCATTTGCAAAATCCCAGAAGCAATGCATGAAATTTCCCCCCAGAACTCCAGTCCTCGTGTCTACCCAGGCTTTCTGTCAAGAAAAAAAACAAGATAAGATGACACAGAATGGGCTTTGTCTGGCCATAGACATTCGACTTGATATGCCAGTCTCAAGCCTGCCTAATAGGCAAGCTGTTGTATTCTAAACCAAGTCTTTTTAGGTTATAATCAATGTAGAATTATTTAGAAGACATTAGATGGTATCACAGTTGCTGGAAATAACACACCACTTTGGGATAAAATCCAGATTTAAACCAGTATCTACAGTACACATCTGTCACCGTTATGTTGCAACTGCTCCATCTTGTAGTTTATTTCAGTGGCTGACAGAACTAAGACATACTGTAGTAGTTATCTTTTAAAACATTAATATCAGAGAAGATTGTGTGCTTTGCTCTACGGGCATACGAGAGAGAGAGAGGGGAGGAATGCCTCTCTATTCTGCGGTCTGTCTGGGCAGTTAGCAGAGAGCAGAGGGAGTGCAGGAGCACTCACTTCTGAAGCATTTAAGTGTTTATACTCTCCTAGTGGCCTGTGACGTGTCAGTATAATTAGATATGTCAATGTACAATAAAGGACATTAGAACCCACAGCGCCTGCTACCTCAACACGCAGGGTCCTTGAGTAATTTAATTCTTTGGATTTTTCCACATCAAAAGATAGAGAATTCATTCTCTAAAAGAGAATGTTAATGGGATGGCTTTCTTGTTAGCTCTCCTCCTTCTCAGTAAATCCATACTTGTGATACAAGAGTGTTCTTAAAATGGATTATCAGGGGACCTAAAAAGTGATCCACTCAGGTAAATCATGGTGACACATTTGCTATCATTTTGAAGGGCATGTAAAAATCTCTTGTGGGGATAAGAAAAGCTCAGCTTGTGAAATATGCAAGAGGGTTAAATATTTGGACTGTCTCTGTATTACTCTACATGCAAAGTGAGCAGTTTTCTGTTTGGGCACGTCAATACTGAAACTTTACCAGTTTCTTCAGCAATCTTTGAGCCTAGTCCTGGTGGACAGCTGAAGGGCAAAACTGTAGAAATCATCTTCTGATGAAGCTTTAAAAAATACATTTTTTAAAAGTGTTTCTGGTTTGAGATTTCATTTGTGGCGAATGGGCAAAAAAATCCACCTGCACTAATCTGTATGCACTCGAAGGAAAACATAATGATAATTCTGCTAATGTCAGCTTTCAGTAGTCATCTTCTTTCCAAGAAAACTAAGGGGTCTTCCTTTCCACCAGGAGCTGTCTAATTATGTAAAGGAAAAGTGATTAACTGATTATGATGAATAAATTAATCTCCGAGGACTTGTATGTATTCAGACATTTCTAATTAGTATGGTTTTCATGAAGAAATTCAAGACAGTCCTCTGTTCCTATTAGTAACGATTAACAGAACAATAAGTAATTTTTGGCAGCTCCTTGCAAAATTATTAGAATTAACATGGGAGATCTGGATTAAGGATTTGTGAAAAAATTGTCACTGATTAATGATGTGAGACTGACAAGTACCACAGACCTCCCTGTAAAAGCACCCATATCTAATGATTTCAGTAAGCAACAATGGAGAAGGTAAAATACAGGGTTTTCCTGTCAACTGTGCCAGGAATGTTGATTCCCTTTTCAAGTTCCTACTTTTTCCTAATGAGGATCATCAGTTACTGCGCACAAGAACAGTATGATTCTGTTCCTACATCTCAAGGCATTTCAAAATGCTTTTTCAAGTTCATTTTATTAACATGTTAACCACAAAATATCTTTGTGGCTCCTTTACTGTCCTTTACTGGAGATGCAAAAATTTTTCCTTCTTGATGATTTGGCTTTGTATGCAGCCGTTTCAAATAAAAATCAGTGTTTAACAACAGTAATTTGAATTTTGAATATTTGATCATGGTCACAAGGAAACAGGTCTGAGCAGATTAGGCAATATAGCTGTGAGAGAGCTATGAAAAAACTCAGGTATAATTCCAGGATACGTTGAGAAAGCAATTTCTACCAAACAAGTACATGCCTCTGCACAAAGCACTCATTCATAGCATTCTGAAAGTATTCATAATATCAGTGAAGAAACATGAATTTAAACTAAAACAGGCATAAAGATGATCTAATAGCTGCCTGGGGAAAAAGAGAACCCAGGAGAGGAGATTGATGGCATGTCTATCCGGTAAAATGAAGTACAATGGAGTCAGTCTCTGTCTACCTCTAGCCAGGCTGATACTTCTACACATCATGACACAGTTCTATCTAAGGGTAATAACTTGGATTTTAAAAAGTAATATAGTACGGTATTTTATCTGAGCTAGGAAGCAAAAGGCTTCATTAACCTATGCAGAGCACTGTGCGCCTTCCCTGGTTCCAGTTGGGAAGCAGATGCAAACAGTATTGGCTCAGGGGATCCATGGTATCCTGCAAGCAATGTCCTGGTCCACAAGATCACACCCAACTTTGTGAAAGGAATGGGGAATCAGTGCTGCAATTGCTCTGAATAAGTACACTAGAAAGGCAGATAGTAAAAAAGGAGCTATTTCTATTAAATGACCTTAGCAACAGAGACATAGGGAGATCTATAGCCACCTCATTTTAGATCTGCTTTCTAACAGGAGTAGTAAAGGACAAATACCTATGTTTCAGAGGGAGTGTAATCCATTTACAAATCACATGAATTCCAGAAATGACAGGCTGCATAGGATGATTTGGGGCATTTCTTTTAAGTCCTTCACTGACCACATCGTATGTGCTGTTAATAGAAGACAGCCATAGGCAGAAATGTATATATACCTTGCTCAACTCTCAAACTAGGCCAAAATATGTATGCTCACCTTTTGCCATCAGCTGTAGTCCCATGAATGTGTTTGGAGTAATAGGAATATGTAAGTGGATATCTTTGTTTCCAAATAGGCAAAACTACTGGTTTATAAGGAAGGATTTCCATTTTGTCGTGCATTGTCATGGGACTGGACAGGCAGTTCATAGCAAGCACATAATTACAACATATTGCAGCTAATCTGAAACATTTTTAATCTTCAAAACAGCACTAGTCAGGTAACTTAATTGCCACAGAAGTGTTGGTCAACTCTAGTATAGAGAATCCTTCATGAATACCTGGGTGACATTCAGAATTATAGCAAAACTCATTACTGTGTTCTATACTTGTTTTGTGTTCTCTTTGTCTGTCTCTGTCTTGTTTTGCCTTGGATGAAAAATGAGCAAATTATGTCTATATATTTATTTATTTTAATAAACAATGAGTGAGAGAGTTGTGAACACCTAGTTTTCCTTATACATAATTTTCCTTGATCACTTCCCACCTACACATACAAAAGCTTTTTCTTTTAAAGGAGGTTGAACACAACGTGGTCGAAGAGAATATTGTTAAAGCAAAAGACATGCAGAAATGTTAGCAAGTGTAAAAGCATACCTACTCAAAGTTACATCTCCTTTCCCCGCTCCCTGGAGTCAGCAGGACTTCAGTTAATCCCTCTATTTCCTCAATAATAGCCATTTTCACTGTAACCAACCATGATGTCACAAAGCGGGGATTATGACTTCAAGTGGGGAATAAACAGTAGGAGTAACTGGATTCTTCTAAAACAAAGACCTTGTTCTCATGCAAATATCTTTAGTTATGAAGAAGAAGAAAACATCATATGCAAAGGGATTTGTTTCTAATGAGATTATTTTTCAAAGTTTTTTGTGAGGCAGGACCTGCTTTACAAAGTGTAGTGGAATATTACAGCTTTGTAGTAGTGGGTGGCATTGTTTCAATATCCATTGCTGGAAGTTCATAGTCCAGGCAGAAATTTGACTTGCACAAGTGATTGGTGCTGAATAAGTGGTCAACATGGAGGGTCCCTCCATTTGGATGTGAAATGCTTTTGTTCAGGGCCTTTCATTTCAAGAATTTGTTATTTTCCAGAATAAACTATTCTTTCTGTTGAAATTGCTCATACATATTCTTACACTGAAGGTGATTGTGTGTGCTTGCGTGGGTATGTATATGTAAATGTTGGCAAAATTTGTATTCACTCATTTATAAATTTATTGAAGCAGGATGAAGTGGTGTTCTCATTTGCTGTCATTTTGCAGACACTTAATTTGCACTCAAATGCCTCAAAAATGTCTTCACTTGAAATCGACAAGGCTGGGAAGAATTCAGCTTGAAAACAATGTACTAAGAGAAAAATAAAGATCTGAGCGTTTAAGCACACAGTGACAAAGCATCCTTATTGAGGAAATTGTAGTATTTCTCCAAATTAGGTTTGCTACAAGTACGTATTTGTAAATGCCCTGCTTTTAAATTTTGCTGTACAAGAGTGTTGTTCTTATTTAATTAAGACGTCTGGCAATGTATTTACTGCAAACTATACAACTCTCATTTGTACTGAGCAGACTCCTTTACCTTGCTCTGACCTACCTCCGATAGCTGTAAAGCACCCTTATCTTCTTTAAGTCGGGCATGAGGGTCTTGAGCAAAATGTAGCCATCAGCAACTCAAGCTAAAACTGGCCAATCTCCCTTTTCCTTACAGATCATCGTAACAAAGTGAAAAGCCCCTTAAACAAACAACTTTCACTCCTTCCTAGCTTCAACACTGCATTCTGACCAGCTCTGGGGCTCAGAAAATGACATCCCCCCATTGATTCCAACAAACATTGTGTGGGATGTTAAGACTGAAGAAAAATGCAAATAAATGCTGAGGTGATGTCTATAGTAGCCCCGACAGTATGGAACAAGAGACATCCTGCTCCTTTGCGATGTCTTCAGAAAGCTTACTGGGGAAGCAGTGTGGGAAACAATGGAGTTCTTTAGAATTCTGCTTTTATTTTACTATTGGTATACACAGAAGACCAAAAAAACGGGCAACACCCCTTTCTGTCAAAGAGTGAACTTAAACCCATCCTTGCTATCATAAGGTATTTTTTGTCTCTGGCTTCAGTGGAATCTTGGACTAAATTAGAAAAACTAGGCAGCAGGGTGTGGTGGTTTTGGACCTAACTAAAGGCCCAATACCCACCAAGCCGCTCGCTCACTCCCCCCTTCAGCCGAAAAGGGGGAGAAAATAGATATTAGGAGGCTTAGGACTTGAGATAAGGACAGAGGGATCACTCTCCAATTAGTGCAATGGGCAAAACAGACGCAGCACAGAATAAAGAAAAGAAAAAAGGTGATTTATTACTACTTACTACAACTACTACACCCAGTGAACCGGAACGAGATAAGAAGCGGCCAGGTCTTCAAGCACCTTCCCCCCACCCCTCCCTTCTTAGCAAACTTAAAACTCATCCCGATTTTACTCCCTTCTTCCCCCCACAACATGGCGCGGGGAGGGGCAGGGAATGGGCAGTGGGGTTCCGGTGATTCCCAACAAGCTGCTTTTCTTCCCCAGATATTATCACTTCTACTTCCTCCCCCCACCCCTCGCCTCTTCGCACTCATGACTTTAATCAGAGATTCGCTCCCTTCTTCCCTCCCGTTCGCAGTACAGGGGGGGCAGGGAATGGAGAGTGAGGGGTTTCAGTCCGTTCCTCCCAAGCTGTCTTCCATCTCAGCTGTGGGGGGGGGGGCATTCCACATACACACACCCTTCCCCTGCGGCACCGTGGGGTCCCACCCACGCGAGAGTCGTGTCCACGACCTTCTGCAGCGTGAGTCCTCTCTATCGGGGAGTCATCCCCTCACCACAGGCCTCTCAGCAGGACTCTCCCCTCCATAGGGTGCTGACGTCCGGGTCCAGACCCCCCGGCCTGGTCACCCGCAAAGTCACAAGTCCCTTGGCAAACCTTCTGAGGCGTGGATCAATCTTCACAGGCATAGTTGTCTCTGCTCCCCGTCCTCATCCATGGGCTTCGGGGGGACACCCGTTTCACCATGGACTCCACCACGAGCTGCAGGGGAAACTTTCTCTTCGCATTCTTCATCCCCCCCCCTCCTGCGGGCCTGGCCTTGGAGTCTGGGCAGCTTGTTACATCTTCTCACTCCCGCTCCGGTGGCAAAGTGCGCCTGCCAGCAGTTTTTTTTTCTCCTATATGTGATTCACAGAGGCGCTGTGACCAGCTCTGATAGGCTTGGTCTCAAATTTGGCCTTGAATGTACCAGTGTTTTTCAAAACATGGGGCTTGCAGAAAGCTGTAACTGCAGCCTACAAGAGCCACTGAAGCAGCAGTTACACCAAACTACAACACAGGGGGTGGGTTTTTTTCCCATTTCTTTTTTTTTTTCTGAGAATTTAACTGAAACCAAAAGCTCATAGTCAAAAAGCTTCATATTTTGAATCTGATCAAATAGTATGCAGACTGAATAGTTAAATATATCTGAGTGAGAAATGCTAAACTGCATCACCACAGGATCCACTTCATATCGCTGATTTGGGATTCTTTTACTATTTGGTTTTACAATAATAATGGAAAAATATTTTAAGAATTATAATTAAGCTATATTTTCTTTCATCTTGCAAAAGCAGCTACATTATTGACAGAATAAACTGAGCATCTCTGTCAGTAATAAATATTATTAGGAATGCAGGAATACGAGGAGTCCATTTAATGTTATTTTGAAACCCATAACGTTATGTTCTTTCACAGGGAACTATCATTCCCAGTATATAAACTAGTCTGCAAAAATAGGTGTTCTATGCTTAATACCAACAAGATGTATCTTTGTCAGCATCAGCGAGGACAAGAGCAAACAGAGTGCTGACATTCCACTTCTTATCAGTTATTGAAAATAGACATTTTAATGGGTATGGCACTCAGCAGACCTCAAGACTTTCTTTTTATAGCTTTGAATTGCCACCCTATAATTCAGTACTATTAGCCTCCACCTCTTTCATTTTATCATCCACAGGTGAATACATTTGTTGAAAACATGATTTCTAGATGCTTTATGCAAGTTAAAACTGTCAAAAATACAAAGGAAGAGAGAAATATATGACAGTTATGCAAGTGAAAGGACATTTGTAAAAGTGATTTATACTTCCACTAAATAACAAAGAAGTCCTACCTAAAGGGCAAATCCTGCAGTCCTTAGTAAAATAAAGGCTTTTTGAATGTATTACACATTTTGTCTAACTCCTAAAGCCCCAATTCAGCAAAGTGATTAAGCATATGCCTAAATTTAAATGTAATAATAGTCCCTGTATTCCTTGGGAGAACTTGTGATTAAGCAGTGCATATCTTTAAATACTGTATTAAACCCAGACCTAGATGAAAGTATCAGTTTTTACATTATTGGTGGGGTTTTGATACATTTATTTTTAGGCCAGATTAGGTAACATGAGCTCACTTTTGCTAACCATGAACAGCAACTAACCAGCTTAAGGCTGACAGCAACCGAGTGCCGGACCCACCAAAGGGTCTGCCTTCTGCAGTCTCTTCATGGGTTACTATGGGATGACTATTACCAAAGAAATGGTTTGCTGTTCATTAAAATGAGAATGTGCAAGCCAGTAGCTTACAGAGCAGCTCTCCTCAGACTTTGAATTTGGCTCAGGTGATCAGAGACAACTGCGATATAGTGGAAAGACCAAAATCAAACATCTATGCCATGTCAAGTATTCTGTGAAATTTAAACAAACATTGTTATCACATTGGAGCTCTTGATATCAGTATTGGTATTTCTGATTTATCTGTTCACAGCCACTACTAAACACAAGGACTGCCCTGCCTACGGTCAAAATATCAGAAAAAAGCAGCAAATGATGAGAACAAATACATGAGGGAACCCATAAGGATGAAAGGGCTAAGCAGTAGTTCAGTTAGTTTAACTTCTGGCTTTTAAGTGTATATGCTTATTCATACACACAAGAGCCCATACATATTTAAGCACACATTCTCCTTTTTTTAATAAAATACTTATTAAAGTTATCTTTGCACCATGATCCAAGCACTGAAAATGGTTTCTATAGCTGTGTTTTTCTAATGGTTAGAAAATAACTAAAAAAGCATAATAAATGCTCCCAACAGGTAGCACATTATTGAAGTGTTTGTGACTTGATGCTCAACCAGTGAAGGTACAGTACAATGCGTTATTGATGGACACACATGTGGGAACCACAGGAGTGCCACGAATACGCATTGTTATCAGCACTGCATAATATAATGCTGAATGAATTAACCGTGGTGATTGCTTAAAATGTACCTTTTTGTGTAATAGCCCTAATTATCAGCAAGCCTTTACAATGAGTGGATAATCGTTTTTAATTCCTTCAGCATTCATTGTAGTAACATTAATCATGATGAGCTCATTTGGTCTTAATGTGAATATAATATGTGATACCACAGGAATTCCATTGAAATTTAGCAGTATATAATGCCTGCTTACTACACAGGGTTATCATGAATTCCCTTCATATATGATGAGTGCTAGCTGGTACACAGCCTGGGGTATTGCTCAGTTCAGCTGTCTAGGGAAATATCTCACCAATGCAGTACAAGTCACCAACAAAGTAGTGTTGGGCCAAAATGAAACACGAGGCTTTTCAGAGCTCTTGTCTGCTGTGGCTAATCAGGGGCATTGATACTCTCAGGGGGATGATCTGGGGGAAAGTGAAAGAGTTGTGACTCAGTAAAATAAGTCAGCTCTCTAAGTATGTAGTCTGTGCATGTCTGCATCCATTTCCACTTGTAGTATACCTATACAAAGATCCTCACTGGCAGGTAAACTGAGCCAGGAGATTTTAGGTGAGTTGTAATTACTAATTTACTGTATACCCATCCAAAATTGGTTTCTAAGCCAGCATAAGGAGATTGGTACTTCCCAAACAGAATTATTTACCTATAGTTGGCTTGATACACTTTTTACAAATTCTTTAATTCTGGAGGTTGCTAGAAACTAGCAATGATTGATTAATTGTTTTACTTGTTGTAAGTGGTGACTGATGTGGTGTCCTTGTTTAAAATATTACACTTTATTAGACTATATGCTTTTACATAGAAACCAAAAGAAAAAAAAAATTGGTGCCAAGCATTACAGTTCTTGCTTTTCCCACTGGAGGTATTTCTCTGGGGTACAACTGACTTCTGGGACTTGGGAAGAAGTAGTTATGCATTGTTGATCGGTGCTGGTTGTACTAACTAGTTCACTTGGAAGGACTCACCTTCCCACCTGTACGGTATTATTCATTTCTTGTGTCTCTTGGAGACATAAGCTTCCAGTCACAACTCAGTTGCACATAAGCGTGCAAACAGGCACAAATAATAGACCTTGTGTGACTATAGAAAGCGTTTGATATCATTATTTGTATGCACAGATTAAAAATAAGCTTGAATGAGCATTCAAGAAATTCAACTCTATTTTAGTCAATCCTAAGAGAACAGAAATTTAAAGCTCCATTTTTGAAAGTCTTAAGTTAGGCTCTGCAAATTTTCTAAAGTAACAGTGCTGGCTCAGATTTTTCTGAACTGTGACAGTGCAAACTGCTGACACCTTTTTTTCTTTTAATTGTTTATTTTTCAAGCTGCTTCTGGTGAGTGGGCATCAAACCCGTGGTGCTGCGACAGTTTATTCTCAGGGAGAATGCGGTCCCTGATAGGTTTAGAGGCTCTACAAAAATCTATACAGGCATACTATTTACCCATTTATAAATGCCTTGTGTTAGCAGTAATGAATTTAGAGGTTTCTGCAACTGCTTTTTCCTGATGAGACACTTCTGCAATGTTTGCAAATACCTTGACACAAAAATTCAACAAGTAATTCTATTTCTAAGCTTCCTTATCTTTTCTATTCTATCTTTTAAAGAACTTAGGAACAGGATTATCTCCATATTATACCTTGTACAAAGCTGAACACTTTATGAATGTTAAAAATGAAACTATCAAGGGGAAGCTAGCTGTTTAAGGGCTTTGCTGTTCTCTTTGCTTCTACTCATGCGAATGAATGAAAGTTCATGCTCTTTTAGTGTTTTTTTTAAGGAATTGTGTTATGTCAAGGTATGCAGTGGTTCCATAATGGAATTTCAAAAGAAAAGTGGAGCACTACATGTTTGATTAAATCTGCCAGATATTCAGGACTGACCTGGAGGATATAAGATACAGGTCAACCATCTGCCACTCAGACCATTAAAAGTCCAAGCTGGCTTGTGAACAGCACATATGTAAGAACGTATCTCCATAGCAGCTCTAAGACTGTTTGAACTCTAAGACAATTCAGTCAGGAGAATGTTTAATTACAATAAAATACTCAGCTTTAATGTTATAATTGCCTTGAAAATGGAGTACTGAAATTGACCTTTTTGATATAAATCATCCCTTAAACTTGTCCAATAGTTAGACATCTTTTCACTCCTCATATTACTAAGCATGAAGGTGCCATTGAAGTATGTTTCCTTTCCCACATACCTTTAAAAATTATGTTATTAAAACACAGCTGTATCTTTCAAAATAGAACTATACATTCACTTTATTTGGTGAGTGCATTCTATCGAATTTCAAAAAATATTACAAAGCTCTGTTAAATACATTTTCTCATTCAGAGAATGAGAATTCACTACAGAGAACATATTGACATTTAAGTAAAGCCATTACCACCCCATCCCCAGTAATACTGGTAAAAAATTAGGCATTCTTACAGAAGAGAAGTATAATCCATACAATCATTTTAGCCCCTGATAAAGTAACTTTATTTTTTAAAACATGGAAAAATCTAGTGCTGTATCAGATTGTAGAATGCAGAATAAAATAAAAAATCTTGATGAAAATATAGTCTGGGAATAGGAAATAAGATTAGAGTTGACATATTGTTATCAGCTATGAGGTCTTCTCCAGGCTGTAAAGAGGAAAAAAACAGCTACTCTGTGTTAGCCATCATATCTATTTGTTATGGAATTCAAAAATAATTGTCACCTTAGGGCTGCATGCAGCAATATGAATTAGATGTGGGTAGCTATGAACTCTGGTTTTTTGGGCAACTTGCAGCTTGTATAGCTTGTTGGCCAAAAGGAAGCTCATGGTGAAACAAATTCACATTAGAAAATCTTGCTTTTAAGCTCAATAAAATCTATATTTTAAAAGAATTTTACGAAATCTGGTGCAATTAAAACCCCTGGTAAGTGAACCCCACTAGCATTCAATTATTTGAATTTGAACTCATGCTTACTTTAGCGCATGTTAAAAACTAATCCTTTTTTTTCCCCAATTTTTTTCACCAACTGCATTCATATCAGGACTGTAGCATTCAATTATGCTTGTCCAAGATTTGAGCTCTTCAGTCTTTTGCAAAGACTTACTGCTGAGTTCAAAATGTGAGATAAGTTACAAATGTTTAGACATGATGACAACTCACAGGTCTGATTGATTACTAAAAAAGGATAAATAGAAGATGTATTTTAAGGGTTTTTTGGAGAGCAGCCTAAGGGTCTTTTAAGAAATTTTTAAGCCATTTCTTAGTGAGGGAATCACCAAATTAACAAGATTCTTTTAGCACTTGAAGGAGAGATGGAAAAGCTTATTTAAACAACTCAGTTAATGTTTTATGCTTTTTTAAATTCATGATTCATACTGAAATGGCCAAATTTAGCTCTACCACAACTGACAGCAGCATGAGGACCACAAAGTTCTCTACTTCTAAATAAAAAAGATTCACTGAGGTTAAGAGGGACCAAGCACAATTTTACCCTTTGATCATGTCTAGTTTCAAAAGGTTTCATTATTCATTCTCTTTATTTGGATGACATTTTATTGCACTTTTAAAGCAATCTTAACTGCTTTATATAAAGCAAGTTACAACTGGTATCTCACTGAAATTACCATCGCATTTTAATATATTTTTTTTTAATAATCATGAACAAGGAATAATTCCTCAAGTTCTGATCTTATTCTCATTGAAATCAATGATAAAATTACCAAGAACAAAAAAGAGCAGGATCATGCATTATGAATTTGTGTCTCTAGATCTAAGTCTTAGATAAAAACAAAATCACATTGTATTTTCATCATCCTGTATCTCAGTCACTGAAATACACATTTTTAATCACATACCTACTTATATGACCACTAAAATGGATCATCTGACCTTAGCTCACTGTCAGTGTGGCCCAGGCACATACCTAGGATGGCCAACTATGGGGCTTTACGGTCTTTTCATTATGAAATGCTGTTCTAGGCATGTAGTCACATTCCCTCATCACTGTGACAGTCTCTAAGGTATGAGCTATGATTCAATTAACAGGCTATTAAACTGCAATCTTCTCTCTTGTTGGTCTGTAGCATAAACCTTTACCAATGTTGCGGTTTAACCCCAAAAAGCAGCAAATCTGCCTCTTGGCTACCTTCCCAGTTATATACGGAGCTTGAGGTACATGGCAGGGAATATCCCTTTGGCCAGTCTGGGTCAGCTGTGCTGGCTATGCTCTCCCAGCTTCTTGTGCACCTGTCCAGGTGTGAGAAGCTGAAAAGCCTTTGACTTAGTGTAGACACTACTACTGTCCTAGTTCTGGCAGGCCAGAGTCATCACAGGTGAGCTGAGTTAGCCTGGGCTGTTTTCCACACCACCTGACATCACTTCCCCATAAAAGGGGCTGGTTGGGGAGGGGTGCACCAGGTGCCTGCAGGGCAGTCTGAGTGTGGTTGGGGTGTTGGGTTGGTCTGTGGATTGTGTAGCACTCCGTAATCATTGGGTCTGTAAGGTATTCTGTGTTATTGCTGGGTGTGACTGTAATTGGCAATTATTGTTCTACTTCCAGAATGCTTTTGTCAGTAAACTCTCTTTATCACAACCCATGGAGGCTGTGTCTCTTTCTCTTCTGGGAGTGAGAGAGTGGGGCATCGCATTCATCTACTATTTGGGGCTAAGCCACCACAGTGTGTTATTGACATTCTTTGCATATTAAATCCAAAGCATGGCACCATGCTGCCACTAGAAAGAAAATTAACTCTTTCTCAAGTGAAATCGGGACAACAAAAGAGAAATAATAATTCAAGAAAAGATCATGATTTTGCCATGTTGTACCTCATGGTTAGGTTAGTTGGAACAGTGTAAACATCCACATAACCATTTCCATTTCATGTAGTCATGGTAAATCCTTCCTTAAAACCCTATTCATTGGTAGAAATCTGTGGAGTATGGACTTTTGGTTTGGGAGCCAAATGTTGAAATTTTGGAGATATAAAGTAGATTGATAAAGTTTTAGAAAGCTTTGAACAGAAAGGGGGGAAACCAAGCAAGCTTGGTAACTTGAATGTTTCTATTAATTCCAAAGCAAAACACTTTTCTTTAGATTCTTCAGATTTTTTCATTGATATCCATTTTTAAACAAGGAAATGACAGTATAAAACAAGTTTAAAATCTTCTGCTTTATAAATGTAAAACAGACCCTTTTATTACTCTCTTGCCCTCCTCCACATTTTATTTGACAGAAAGAATCTACTCAATTGAACCTAGAAATTCTATTTTCCAGTAAGTACCATATTCAGAGGAAAGAAGCCACCTGTCTACAAAATGTTTGACTAAAATTTTATTTAGTTGCTCTCTTGCAGGAACCACAACCCATAACTGTGATGAAAATCAGATCTCCTTTGCCCCTTCTGTCTGTTATCAAACTCTTGTCTCTTGTAAGTGAAATTTATTTTTTTATTCTTCCATTACCTCACATCATAGTGGAGTCTGAGGTCAGTACTAAGACTTCTAAATGTTATCATAATACAAGCCATAAGAAGTAATACAAGATGATAATTTCTGTTTTCAAAATTGGAAGAAAAGTATTTTGTTATTATAGATGCAAGTTGCATGGTCATCAAGAGGGAAATTATTGAAGAACTCATTATTTATAAGGAGCATAGCCTAGAGTGAAATATAAAAAAGCTGTCTTTATCTTTGTGCTGCTTTTATATAAAAGTAGAACTCTTCCAAACTATAATTTGGATAGTGGGTTGTAGGACACAGTTGACGATTTATAAATCAACAGAAGGCTGTTGATGATACAAATTTTTTCTATTTAAAAATATTTTCATATGTTCGTGTTTATATGCACACAGAGTTGGGGTTTTTTTTTTGTTTTTTTCTTTGGGCTGTTTTTTGCTAAAATATGGTATTCAAAGTTAACTCTGCCAGGTTATGGATCTCAGGAAAATAATTTGCAATGGGCAGACCTTCACTCAATTTTTCTTCTTTTTGCACATAGTAAAGGAAATGTAAACTACCTTAAGAGGGCACCCGAAGCTCCTTCATAGCATGGGCTAACCATTAGTGAGAGCTGGAACCAACACCTTGAAGTAAAAACTGTGATGGTGTCACAAAAGAAGTCTCAAAAAATTCCAAACAATTGTCCAAACTGCAAGTAAGCAGCACAATTTCTGTAAATGCTTCCTAGTATTTTTAAGTATCTTATTGAAATGCACTGCAAAACAAACACAGAATCAAAAGAAAGAAATTCTAAATTACTTTGCAAATGAGTAAAACCTAATTAGTTCATTTTTATTTTTAGATAGCATTTCAGTTTTCCCAGAGAAATCATAAAGAAGATTTTGAACTCACTCTGTGGGTTAAAAGGGAGTGCCATCCTGGTAACTCTGTTAGCGCTTTGACATTCACATATCTTTTTATAAATCTAGAGAACAAAATATACTCGCTTATCTTAGAATTGTAGAAATACCTGCCACTGACAGCAACTGCTATGTAAACTCCCCATTTTTTTCCTCATCACTGAATTTATTAACTGACTATCATATGTGACTTCACGTGTAGTTGGAATATGCTTGGAAGAGTTACCAAGTTATTGTCACTTTCATTTAGGTGCAGAAGAATAATTTCTGTGATTTCTTTAGGGAATGGTTTCTTTTTTAAAAAGGGTATTGAGTCACAATGAATGTCAAATGCTTCAAAAAGTAAAGACAGTGTTTAGTGAGAAACTTTCAGCCTTTCAGGTTCCAAGTACAGCAGTCAAAGGGAGACTTTTCTTCCACACTCTATCATTACCCCTTCAGCCCCTCTGACATTTTGACATATCATCATTTCCATGATCTCAAGCATGTATACATTGATTTTTCAATCACTCTCTATTAAACCCAACAAAAGAAATTTAATGATCCAATTGAATCAATCCAGGGGAAATAACTGCTTGTTTCAATGCTATTAAAAGATTCATGCTATTCCTAAAGTTTTCTTTTTTCTGTTCTTTTCTCAAATGAAATAAACAAAGTAACTTGCTCCCTCCAAACCAAAAAAATTCTATTTGAGGGGATACTGAAGGGCTTGCAGGCAGTGTAATCATCTGTAATCAAAGTGATTCAGTGCCAGGGAGGAGTGCTCAGATGAGACATGCTACCTCCTAAAAGGGCATTTGGGAGTTCCTTGTGTTAGGTCAGCTCAGCTGAGCTCTGATGCAGCTTCTTTGATGTTGTCTCCATGTCAGTGGAGGAAGGAGGCAAGACCACGGCTTACCTTCTGAAAGGAGGTGCTACCTACTTCTGTATGGAGGACAACAATGCTTTTGAGAAACACAGCTGTGTTCTTTGTTTGATCTCTGCACTATGGCATGTACAGTTAAAATGCTTGTGCGCTAACACAGGGAGAGTCACTTTGTAACGTAGCTCTCTGCTAATGATTTGTCATGCATTGACTGTATATTGTTATGAGTTTATCTCTAAATGTGCTGCCTATTGGCATCTTTCCAAAAGATAAGCACTAATATAAAGTTAGAACTATCTGTACTTTATAAAGAAGTTACAAAAGTTGTTACGTCAACTCTGCTGGGATGAAAGCCTGATACTCTGATTCCCATACTGGAAGATTACCAGTGCTGTGGTTCCCACTGAATATTTCCTCTTTTATCAGCAGAAACCTTTCTGGCTTAGTCATGTGTATTGGAACAGAGAGTTCTGGCATTTGGTGAAAACTTGATGAGCAGATGTAAGCGTTGGCAGAACATTTCCGGGGAATACTGAGTGACTGATGGAAAATCTATGCTATTATCTCTTTAAGGGCAGAAATCTCAAGCCTTTTCTCTTCCTGTTCACTTGGGAAAGCAGCTCTACACAACATCTTTCCCTTATTAAGAAAGGATATGTCTGTACGGAAACAAAGCATTAAATCCTTGTTTGTGCCCAGTTAGGTAGGATGCAAAGCCACAGTTGCCCTGAATTCCTTTGTCAGGTGAAAAGCCTGTGGGTATTTTTATACTGATTTTTTTTTTTTTACCCCAGACATTATGTGTAGTTAAAATTCATCTTGCATAACCTCTGTACAAAATTACTGGCCTTCCATAACTAGGTAGTCCCGCAGGGTTGTGAGATGAAACCCCAGGCACATACATAGAATATAGTTTGCTTTGTGCCATTTATTCTTCCTGCCACTGTTCTGGCTGCCCATGAATGCTTGCCACACCAGACCAAAAAGCTATTGAGAGATTTCCTCCACTATATATAAAAAAAAAAGCAGATAGACCTTCTAGAAAACTAAAGTTTAGCTTCCCTTTGTAATTTACTGACTTCTCTGTATTATGACAGTGATGATCAAAGCTGGGCTGAGGATTTTGTTTGGTTTTAGTCAACTTCCTCTTGCTCAACTCTAAGGTATGGCATAGATGCATCCTACCTGATTTTCTATAAAATAAGAGAATGGAATTCTGAGCCAAAGAATGTATCTCAATAAAATGAAAGTTTTACAGGTTTTTGTAGATTTTCATTGGCTACAAGCAGCTGGAGAAGACTGCAGATTCGCACCTTAATCGCATCTTTGACTTAGGATGGTCAAAGTTGCAGAAAAGTT
The DNA here is from genome assembly GCA_013400835.1 of Zapornia atra. Lineage (NCBI taxonomy): Eukaryota > Metazoa > Chordata > Aves > Gruiformes > Rallidae > Zapornia > Zapornia atra. The sequence goes on from VZTU01001573.1 coordinate 27,840, forward strand.
TAGTTATCTTGGATACATAATTGTGCTAATGCAGGTGCACCCATTTAGGATGTGGGAGTACCAAACTGTCCTGTCAGATTCAGCACAACTCCAGCCATGAGAGAATGAAGAAGGAGGAATTTCAAAACCCAAAAGAGAGGATGACTAAGGAAAAGTTGGGCCTGACATATTAGGAAAGATAATGTTATTTTTATATATTATTTGGAAAAGATACAAGACAGAACTGAGTCCACCAAGCTCTCACTTTTTTCTTAGATCTTTTCTAAGCAGAGTCAAACACTTGTAAGGGTGTTTGCTCTCATCCACAGATGCCTATGGAGACTGTCAAGCAAATAAAAGGTCCATTTCAATTTTAATATTTCAAAGATGATGATATAATTATTTGTTAGTTTACAAGAACTTTCCTTTCCTAATCTTATTTTGCATATTTTTGCAATAAGTCGAGTAATTTCGGAAGCTAGCTGGATACTATTTCCTTCATAGAAGCAGATGCAATCTTTTATTATATCAATCAATTTATTATATCAATCATGGTTCTCAATATATTCAGAATTTCTCTGTTTCATACAAATCAGTCTAAAATAATCAGCAACCTGCCGTGCAATGATTGCAATTAGAGTTGTGCAAATCTTGGCCATTTCAGTTATAGGGCTTTCACAGGAATACTTTCCTTTAGAAGTACTTTTCTTTTTAACTGATTCACTGTTTGAGCCTGAGGACCACTGTAAAAATAAAATTGCCCAAATGACTTTTCATAATATAATTGAAAAGTAGCCTCATATGAATTTGTTAGATACATCCATCAGCACTCACTAGAACATCTATAAAACACAGTTGATATTCACCATATTTTTATTTTCCTCTGGTTTTGTAGCAGCATCCCCTACATTCACTAGCTAATTTTCTTATCAGCCCTGTGACCTAAGATTCAGGGACCTTAGTTTCCTTAATCATATTTCAAAGCATTTTTAAATTTTGGAAATAAAATAAATTAATGTGTTGTTATTTCTTCACTCTTACTTCATGCTTGTCCAGAATCCATAAACAAAGTTCTTAGCACAATAACCATGTTCTTTACAAATATTTGTAATACAATTTTTTTAAGATTACAGAAAACACGAGGCAATAAAACTTGGTCACTTCACACTTCTGTAGCTTTAGGAAATGTCTGAATTAAACACAGTGGTGCCTATGAGATGTTCCTATTATAACTGACAGAGTTTGTACATGATAATGTGTTTATATCAGGGAGAAAAACAAAGCTATATCATATAGAGATTAAGCAGCTCCACAGCTGGACTAGCCAGGCCTGTTTAAAAGCAGAACAATAGACACCTCCAATCCTCCATGACATTAAGTTGACATTCTTTATCTGCCATTGTTACTTAAAACATGGGAAAAGTGTTTCTTTGAAAATTCCAAAAGGTACCGGATGTGCTGGAACTCCCAGCCCACCATTTGTTTGTAAGGCAGAGCTGAAGCACACTATAGTTGAGGGCTACTTAGTTATACACCAATGACCAGAGAATTGCATACACGTCTCTCAATCCACTGTGTTCCCTGAAGCATGTCCTTGAGACTATTATGTAGGATTTGGACAATGAATCTTTCCCACCCCCTAAAATAAAGGGAAATTCTGAATAGGCAATGTTTCAATTTAACATTGTTCCACTCTCCACTGTGGAAAGAATAATATTTTTCTTAAGTATGGCTACAATGGGGTCATTCAGCATGTTTAAGAATGATGGGCTGTGAAGATTTTCCAGTGAAAAAATACACCTATCCCTATCTTCTCTGGGATAAGAATAAAACTGTTACTTCTCAGTGTTTGTTATCTCAGAAAAAACAATCTTCCGTCCAGTGGGAATGAAAGTTTAATGCTGCAGAGAGTATAGGTGTGTTATTCTAAATCATAATATGTTCCAGAATTCTGCAGTTCTTTGTAGCGTGGTTGTATTTTAATAAGGAAGAATGGAATAAGAAAGGTATTTATGTACTCGTTTCCTGCACCAAGAAAATAAGGTTTATTATTCAGACTATTCAGATTTTAAATGGGAATTCTTGGAATTATTGATGTTACTTACTGTAATTTGGACACATGTGTATGCATTTGTATACATTCACATACATAGAACACCTCTGGTATTAATTTTACAGCACATCCATATTTCAAAGTGAGGTGGTTTTGGACTGTAATGAACTGAAAAATAAATAAGGAAGACTTCAAATAGAATTTACAATAACAAAATACATTCTAAGAATGCTTGATCACCATGTAGTGAAAGCAAAAAAAAAGGAAGAACTTTACAATCTCTTGTTATTCATTTGTTTCTTTTAAAATACTAGCTGTACTTTGTCTCTTTTATTTTGCATAATAATAAAATGTGAGAGCAATCATGGTATTGGGAGTGCAATTAAGCTTCAGTACAAAGAGGCTGGAGTCTCAAGTCACAATGGAGGTGCTGAAGTAGCGTTGGATATTTCAGAGGAAAGTATAATGGAGTGGACCTAATAACACTAAGTCATAAGAGCCCAAATTTTTTAGTGGCCTGTCTTTGTAACTACTGCACTGAGTACTTTTAAGACAAGTAGATGCATGTTTTAAATATCTTCAGATTGCAGTGGTAGAGATGTGTTCCTTTTTCCCTGGCCTCCTTACTTATGCATATCCAAGTATACGTGCATTTATACTGAATAAGATTTAGCTTAAGTAAAAATCAAAATTTAGCCATTCTATACTATTT
>VZTU01001575.1:9451-23113 GCA_013400835.1 Zapornia atra
GCCAGGCGACCCCCACAAGACATAACAACCATATACATCTTAAGCTGACATGCTGGAGTGCTGGCCAGGTAACCCCCACCAGACATCCTGTAGCTTTTGTCCTGCTGAGGACGGGGCAGCTGGTTCCGCAGGGTCGAGGCGCCTCTCTCTTCTGCCTCCCTCCTTCTGGTTGATCACCTTCTTTTCAGAGACAAGTTGTTTCTCCTGAGGTATCACAATGCACACAACGTGCTACATTGTGGTCCTTTAGGCAAAGCTTTGCACAGCCTTTATACAATTTGTTGCTGCTTCAACATCCTTCATTCAAGACATGCAAACTCTCAAGCTGTCCCTCCCAGGCCCGTGACCATCCAAGGGTCTGTCATTATTCCCCCCACATTATTCCATATTCACACGAATCAGAGGGACATATATCACACCACCATCCCATGGAAGCTGTGATGAAAGAGTACAAACCACAGAAAGAGGACTCTGCTTAGCCAATTGTCCCCTAAATCTGCTCTGTCTCCACCATGGAGAAATAAGGCGTGTCATTCAAGGAAAGCCCAGAAATCAGAGGAACATATATCACACCCTCTTCTGTACCAGATGTGAAGTGTTGATCCAGTGTTGTCCAGGCCCTGGTTAAACTGTGGAGTGGCAAATGATAAACCTTTCTTTAATACAAGCTGTTTGAGAACATATTTTATACATAGAAATTTCATTCTATCTCTGAGTGATGGAGATGCAAAGTGGTGATTTCTTCTCTTCTTTCTCTCCTCCCTCCCTGATCTCACATATGAGTGCAAACAGATCAATGGAAACTCACTGTGTGGGCACGAGGACCAGTTCTGACTTGGAGTATCACATAAGAGACACTTGGAAGTGGCCTCATAAGAGGCATAAACTTTAGTGATGCAGAGTGTATATATCTTTGTTTGCTCTAGGAATGTTGGATTTCTACCTGTTTCTTTCATAACTTGCCCAGAGCTCTGGGCAGTGTATGTATATATCCAGGGAATTGAATATGAGCATGTACCTGTTGCAAGACTGCCTGCCTTTCAAAACTCATGTGCAGGTATGGAAAGAGTAGGTTGGTGTTGGAAGTACTTTTAATTGGCAAACTGCTTTATGTTATGCTAATCCATTTTTATGTGTCTGCTAAGTAAATTCACTTGGAGGGAAGGGAGTAGAGCTGTTTTCAATGAAATGAAACACCCAAATGCTAAGCTAGATGCCCAGATTTTGAAAAAAGGCTTGATATATAGTGTAGTTGTGAATTCTTGCTTGCTTTTACTGTGTCTTAGAAAAACAATCTCGTTTAAGTGCATATATAACATAGTAACTACTGCTTTGAAGATCTACCCACAACTGAGTCTGTCTAGATTTTGTTTGTAAATGATGCAACTGTTGCCATCAGTGTTTATTGATCACTTCCTGTTTTCAGTTTATGGAAACATCAGCAATAGAAATGTGGAACTGGTCCTGACAGCTGTCAATGGACTAAAGCTAAAGGAGGGAAGGTTTAGATTAGATATTAGGGGGAAGTTTTTTACAGAGAGAGTGGTGAGGGGCTGGAACAGGCTGCCCAGAGAAGTAGTGGATGCCCCGTCCCTGGAAGTGTTCAAGGCCAGGTTGGATGGGGCCCTGGGCAACCTTGTGTAGCTCCAGGCCTGGAGGTTGGTGTCCCTGCCTGTGGCAGGGGGGTTGGAGCTCTATGATCCTTGGGGTCCCTTCCAACCCAGAGCATTCTATGATTCTATGGGGGACAAAATGAGAAACTTCTTTCTTCTAAAAGTGGAAAAACACCTTTAAAATGTACTTGGTTCTTGAACTGTATGATTTAAGTTCTTCTTTAAGACACAAAATTACAAAATGCTCTCCACCAAAATACTTCAGGCACATTTTGAACCTGAACACACCACTGCTCTGTAAAGAAGCAAAATAGTCCCTCTAGCGTACTGCTCCTGGAAGCATGCCTAGGAGTATCTGATGTGATTTACTGAAGAGCCTGGCTGCAGGAAATTACCAAATAAAGTTTCTCCAAGGGATGTGAAATGCTTACATAAACTGGAGAGCCTGACCTACAGCAGTAACTGGAGTGAAACAATAATAAATACCAAGCTAAAACAATAACCCCTGTTTAATTCCTGAAGCGAAAGGTTAATGTGTAGTGTGAGGCCATCGCTGTTGCCAGCTGTGCCCAAAACATGAATGAGGAGCAGAGCCACTTGCTGAGGCACAGGCTGAGTCCTGCTTCCTCTTGCAGGGCCGTGGATTTGAATTTCGTTTCATATTTTGCATAAACTGGCTATATACTGAAAAGCAAACTTGGATGTTCACATCCTCTTGAGGCAAGCAGAACTTTGATGTGACTTCTGAAGAGTTGCCTAGCCTCTGTCTGACAGCATTAGTCAGTGCAAAGGAGCTACAGTGAGGTGGGTGCAGGTGGGGCTTCCTTTTATGCCTGCAAGTCTCTTGCTCACATTTTCCAGTTTTAGGTTGGCTGCAGGACAGTCACAGGGTTACTGTGCTTTACAGTGTGAAGGGATGCAACTGTCACAGGATGTATTGGGATGGAAACATTTCTTTTTATAATAAATAAGAGGAGGTCCACAAGGATGATTAGAGGGCTGGAGCACCTGCCCTACAAAGAGAGGCTGAGGGAGCTGGGCTGGTTCAGCCTGGAGAAGAGAAGGCTGTGGGGGGACCTCATTGCAGCCTGCCAGTCCCTGAAGGGAGCTGATAAGCAGGAGAGGATTCAACTTTTTGAAAGGGTAGATAATGGCAGGACAAGGGGGAATGGACTAAAGCTAAAGGAGGGAAGGTTTAGATTAGATATTAGGGGGAAGTTTTTTACAGAGAGAGTGGTGAGGTGCTGGAACAGGCTGCCCAGAGAAGTAGTGGATGCCCCGTCCCTGGCAGTGTTCAAGGCCAGGTTGGATGGGGCCCTGGGCAACCTTGTGTAGCTCCAGACCTGGAGGTTGGTGTCCCTGCCTGTGGCAGGGGGGTTGGAGCTCTATGATCCTTGGGGTCCCTTCCAACCCAGACCATTCTATGATTCTATGATTCTATGATATAGTAATTTATTAAATTATTTATATAGTAATGTAATTTCTAATAAATACAATATTCTGCTTGGATTCTAGTTTCCACTATTTTTCCTCAGTAATAGGATGTGTACAGGGGCCCTGCAGCCTTTGTACAGGTAGTCGCAGAGCAGGGCCCAGCAGGGGAGCTCTGTTGTCCTAGCCTTGGTGTAAGCAAGGAGCACTCCTTTTGCACTTAAGCTCAGACCCACTTTAGCCTCATTTAAAGTAAATGAGCATCTGCCTGAGTCCTTGTTGTGGAAGGGAACTGGGCAGTCATTTAGGGTTGGGTGGGTAAAAGAAAATAAAGCTCCACTGAAAGGAAGAGCACAAGGCAAAAAGAAGCCCATGAAAAGCATTAAATTGAATGTTAGGGACTTTCATGTGTGTGGTACACTGTAATTTTGGAGTTCAGAGTTGCACTCTATGGCAGTTTCCCTCCTGCTGACCGCATGGGGCTTTGAACCAGACCTTCTAAAAAAGACTTCTGAGCCTGACTTTGTCAGCTTCTTGAAAATCAGACATTTAGCTTGATTGATTTGATGAAAGTCTATTGAAACTCTGTTTTTTTGACAACTCAGCCCATCCGTAGCTGCAACCTTCCCCATGGATCTAGAAATTTGGGAACTCCTGTTGATGGGAGTTCCTGTGGTGGCTCAAAACCAAGGAACTGAAACTTCATGTGGAGGGAGACCCTTTGCCCTACTCCATGTTGGAGCAAATAATTTACATGTATGTGTTGTTGAAAGAATGTGTTGACCAGAAGTGGTAGTTTCTTGTACAATTACTTGTGTAAGTGTTGCTGATGTTTTCTTAGGCTTCTTTGAAGAAGCCACTGCAGGAAGAACAAGAGCCCCAAGTAGAAACTGTTCTGTCTCTTGACAGAGCGTTGTTTCAAGCTGTGCTTTAGCAGGAGCAGTAAGGCAAGTGTTACCTTTTATTTTGTGAAGTGATGTCTGTTTTCAGTTATCTTATTCTTAAATACACACTGGGGTAGTTAACAGTCTTCAGTTCCTAGTTGCTTAGTTCTGAAACAGAACAGTGATCTCTGCCTGTTACCTTTCCCTTCTGTGTGCAAACGTGGCCACGCAGTACTTCTGGAGTACACCCCATGCTTCTGGAGAATGCAGGGTGGCTCTGATGAGATCCTGACAGCTGGTGTGATGATGGCCATTTTCTTCTTTACAGATTATCCACAGCTCAGTTTTAATGGAAATCTGAAGTTTGTTCTTCCTGCCATGCCCTGCTTTTTCCACTCAAAGACCAGTGGCAATTGCTGTAATCTTTGGTTTTCTCCAGGCATATGGTTCCTTTCTCTCTTCTTTCCTGTGTGTTCTCACAAACACTTCTCTGCATTCCTTTTTTGTGGGGTTCTTTTCCAATTTTGTCTGTCCAATAGTGCTCACAATAAGAGAAAATACTTATGACTGAGAGGATGTGCTGGGTGCAGAGTACAAGTTGATCTTGTATTATTACAGGTGGCAGCAAATATCTCCATGCATGTACATGTATTCTACCCTCCCTAGTGTTCTCCCTCTCTTATTGTATAACCTTGAGGGCTTAGGGGTGGTGTTTTCTTAGAATGAGATCTTCCAAGCTGCTGTCATCTTCTAAAAATAAACAGAGCTTATGTAGCTTCTCTAACCGTTCGGTTAGTGAGAGATTACCTCTCCTGTGCAGCCAGGCGGGAGAAGGTGGCTTGCTGCTGATTTGGCATCTGGCTCCCTCTTCTGGCCAGTGCTCGGGAAAGCGCGAGTAACACCAGGGGTTCCTTTCGGGAGCTACAACAGAAAGGCATTCGGTGCAGGCTGTTAAATAATCAGAGTCACAGGGGTTGGAAAGGCCCTCGAGAGCTCATGGGGTCCAACCCCCCTGCCAAAGCAGCTCCCCAGCTCATATGGCACAGGGCGGCGTCCAGACGGGGCTGGAATCCCTCCAGAGAAGGAGACTCCACACCCCCTGGGCAGCCTGTCCCAGGGCTCCCTCACCCTCACTGGGGAAAAGTTCTTCCCCATGTTGGTGTGGAACTTCCTGTGCTCCAGCTTGCAGCCATTGCCCCTTGTCATAATATTCGATTACAATCAGTCTAATTGCCAACTGAATGTCTAATTTTTTGACATATATGACCTGGTTTTAAATCCATTTAAACTTGCTTTTACTTCTGCTAACTCTTAAATGCAAGATTTCCCTTTCTCTCTATACTTCCACCACAGCCCCCAGTGCAAAAGCACTGAGCAGCAGCTCATGGGACATGTGGGGAAGCTCAGTGCACTCGCTGTTTGGCACAGCCCCATTCTGTGTCTGTTCCTATCATTCAGGGTGCAATAGTCTTGCTGCTAATTAAATAATAAAGAACAAAATGTTTTATTGGTTCTGCTCCATAAGTAATCATGGTTTCTGTTTCCTCCTTCTCCAGGTGATAGAAACACTTTCAAAACTCTCTCACACTCCTATCGCGATAGGCACAGGAATAAGGTATGTCATGGGCCAGTGAATGGTGGGAGTAATTCCTCTTGCATGATGCTCCTTGGAAAAGCTTGGAGGCAGTATAGGCAGTGTCCCCCCAATTTTCTGGGTTGTAAACCAAAGTGTCCATTGGACAGCTAACCAAGGCTGTGGATCTCTGAGGATCTCCAAAACTTATCTTCCACTGCTTATTGAAGTGCCTGAACAGCATTTACTTGTGCTGAAGTACGGGGTGGACAAAGAGACAAGGGTGTGATAATTGTGACCCATGGAGTTGAAGTCAGGCTCATGTAATACTGATCATATATAAAAACAAATGGGTTTTCTTTTCTTTCTCCCTCCTAAAAATCAGCACAACTTCCAAGGTTCTCATTTTCAAGAAGAAACAAAAAAACTCCCACCAAAGCTAACCTCATGAACTCTAATTGTGGGCCGTGAGAGGAAGAGAAAGATTCCATGCTTTGGTGTTCTCCATCTTTTGGAGTGGTTTGATTCAGCAGTCTTACAATATATGAAGGGACAATATTTAAAAAACTTGTACAAAATTCCCTAGGCAGTCCTGTAATCTATGCTCTATGCTAAAAAAGGTAGTTAATCTCACTTGCAGAACTGACAATCATGTGTATTGATGATGATTAGTAACAGTCCCATCCAGTAGTGGTGTTATAAATCCAGGATCAATTCATATATAGAACTCTAAATACATGCATACTGCTCATCTTGAAGAGTGGGATGTACAAACACACTAGCATACATTAATCTGTGTGAAAACTTTGGAAAACAAACAAAAACCCACTATGTGACTGCACCAGTACTGTCTATACTTCATGTTATTTTTCCTTCTCTAGGCCCTTCCCTACAGAAGAAAGCGTTGATGATGAAGATGTCTACAAAAGTCTTCCTGATTTAATAGAGTATGTTGTAAATCTCTAATAAAATTAAAGATTTTGGCTTTCAATTACATGCTATTAGTTACATGATGTTATAGAACATATAGATTTACTGAGAATAGGATGGGTATCTCTTTTAAAAAGATTTTGTTTGCCATTATGCTCTCCAGGAAGAATTAATTATGAAAACTCATATGTCTGATTCTAATACATTTATGTGTGTTAGGAAGCATGTTTTACAGAAGGTGCTGGTAGCAAAGTAAATCATGAAGGCATTTTTAAATTATCTGTCTGAACTCTGAGAATACTTTCATAGAGTTGCAGTATCAGTTGTAAGGGAACCAAAGAAGTTGTCTTGAACTTGCAGAGAAAATGCATGTTTGGATCATAATTCAGCGACATGATTTCCCTCCAGTCAGTGGAATTCTTCATCTGAGAGCATTTACTTCCCTGGGCAAGTGTTTGCAGGGTGAATAGTTACTGCCACTTAAAAAATTGTCAGGAAGAACTACTCCTATGTCTGGGATCTCTCAAGATCCATTAGGAATCATGTTGGACAAGAGCTAGGATCAGAGATTACTGTCCCAAAGTTCACCATGGCTAGCACCCATCTATCTTGACTCTGGCCACCTTGTATGTCCCTTGCTGTGATGTGGTGAAGTTGCTGCTGTTCAGACTGTGGGTTTGTGTCTTTACTGCCCAGAAAGAAAGGAAGGGAGGCTAACCTGACCATGGTTGGTATTGCTCAACTTATCACCTTCCCTGCAAAGCTTCTCCTTGTCTCCTTCAGCTGTCCAGCTGTCTTCTAGATAGCTGCTTTTCACTCTGTGCAACTGAACATGCAGGAGGTAGGAGCTGCAGTCTCCTCTGAGACCCTAGTGAGCTAGAGATGACGCCTCCATCTCTCAGATGTGGTGACATTAGCACTGAAAGTAATCTATCAGTTCTTAAATAGTTATGCAAATGCAGGACAGGGAGACAGTCTTCCATTAAAAAGAATTTAAAATTAACAAATCATAACAAAGAAATTGAGATCTGTTGCTGCTCTATTGCATCAAATGACAAAGACTACTCCCTGCAATGTCACAGTTACGTGCTGTCTCGATTGTGGGGGAAGTAATTCAAGAAGTGCTCTCTGCATAAGAAACAAAAGTGCCACTGAATGATGCAAATAGCCCACACTTTTAGTTTATCTTAATTAGTGAGTGTATTTGACTAAAATGAATCAAATTGTCCTTGAGGTTAAGTGGCGTCTAAGGTATTTCAAATGAATTTAAGGCTTTCTGTTGGAGCTGTAGTATTTAAAAGTTTCTATCCTTACTCTGCCTTTTTGCCAGCTGTTGTTCCCTGGAGCCCAGGTGGTAAAATGGAGTGTGTCTGTGCTGCATTCTGACACTGCTGCTAGTGTTTAATGTGAAAAGCTTGCTTACTTTATCCTCCTGATGTCCTTGATTAAAGCAACAACAAAAAGATGCATATTTAATGAGAAAAAATTCACTTGGTTTCTTTATATAGTCCTGACTATAGACGTAGGGATTTTGCTGGCATTTCCCAGTAGTTCATGTGACAGCTGTGTTGGTAGCAATTCTCATTCACTTTGATTTATTAGAAATCATTAGTCTGTGCTGGTACAGTGTCTGACATCCTGTTCTTGAGAACTGATGATCCACTCTGAGAAATGGTTGTCCTTGCTAGTTCTAGTGGACTGATCCCCAATTTGTTCTTTACTCTGAGGGATTTTAGCCTTTCTTCCAGTGACAAAAGTCTGCCACATTATCAGCACATCTGGTCAAGTCTCTGTCTTATTATGATCAGACTGCTTTCAGTATCTCTTAAAGCTCTTTTTGTAGACACACCCTAAGCAGTATGAGTGAAAAGAGCTGTTATGGGCTTGATATGGTCGTAGTGCAAAGTAGGCAAGACTTCAGTAGGCCTGACTAAGGAAGCTGAATTAGCTCATGGCAGATGTAAGCCCTAACTTTATGCTGAGCTGTTTCTGTAGTCTGGATAATAGGAGGACTCTTGTGCATACTCTGTTTTGTTGAACCCCCTGGTTTTCAGTTTGAAAGGTTGCTTTTTTCATTTTTGGGTTGCTGGAGGTTGCCAAGACGTGATCAAGAAACCAGCTTATAGTGTGGAGGTACAGATTCTCAGCTGTAGCCTCTGCAGTCTGTAGTGTAATTTACCCCAGATAGTCCTTTCTTTTGGTGGGAAGGATACCTCTGTCAGTGTCTTGCATCCCAGTGCAGTGGCATGCCTGGCTATAAGGAGAGGTAGCTCCTCTTCACTGGATGTGGTGGGAAGGGGATGAAGAGAAGAATGCAGCTGCACAGTACCTTGTGATCAAACTGTCCTAACAAGCTGCTTTTGGTCTCTGGTTTAGTTTCTGTGTGTAGTCTTCAGTGTTGTGTTAATTTCATACAATCATATTTTAAATACATTGAGGAAAGAATATGAATGGTCTTAATTTCCCTTAATGAGTTCTCTTCATCAGATAGTCCTCTTAATTAATTAATCCATTTGTTTACTATAGAAATCTTTTCCTCTGAGGAGTGGTTCTTTGCACAGCTGATGAGTCTCTTTTGCCTGTGCTTCTCAGCTTGTTTTTGTTGCCTTTTGTTTTCAGTGAAACTGGTGTTGATGAAGATGAGGAGTTATATGATTGTGTCTATGGAGAAGATGAAGGTGGAGAAGTTTATGAAGACCTAATGAAAGATGAAGCAGCACAGCAACCTGTATGTGTTCCAATTCCTGGCTGTTTTTGAATAATAGGAGTTACATTTTTGAAAGCTATTACCTGAGATATAACCCTGTTGTGGGTTTTGAAGGTTGGGTGGGAGGTGGGGTGGGGAGGCTGCAGGGGTGGCTTTTCCAGGAGGCTGCTAGAAGCTTCCCTTAGGTCTGACAGAGCCGATACCAGCCAGGCTCAAGGCTGGGCCTGCTGCTGACCAGGGCCGAGCCAATCCGCGGCGGTGGTAGCGCCTCTGTGAGAACATCTTGAAGATGAAAAATACTGCAAGTGGCAGCTTTTTGCTGCTGGAGGGAGAAGTGAGAAGATGTAAGAAACTTTGCAGACTCCAAGGTCAGTGAAGAGCAGGTGGAGAGGTGCTCCAGGTGCCAGAGCAAGATTCCCCTGCAGCCTGGGGAGAAGACCATGGTGGAGCAGGTTGTCCCCTGCAGCCCATCACGGGGAGTAGGGATCCCATCTGCAGCCCAGAGAGGACTCCACAGTGGAGCAGGTGGAAACACAAGAAGGCTGTGACCTGGTGTGAAGCCCATGTTGGAGCAAGCTCCTGGCAGGACTTGCAGCCTGTGGAGAGAGGGGCCCATGCTGGAGCAGGTTTGCTGGAGGTACTTGTGATGCCCCGTGGGGGACTGTTCTGGAGCAGTCTGTTCCTGAAGGTATGCACCCCATGGAACCCATGCTGGGGCAGTTTGTGAAGAACTGAAGCCCCCATGGGAGAGGACTCAAATTGATGAAGTTTGTGGAGGACTATGTCCCGTGAGTGAGACACTGTGCTGGAGCAGGGGAAGAGTGTGAGGAATCATCCCCCTAAAAAGGAAGGACCAGCAGAGACAACTTGTGATATACTGACCACAACCACCATTCCCCATCTCCCCCGTCCCACTTGGAGGGGAGGAGGGAGAGAAAGAATGCATGAAGTTGAGCTTGGGAAGAAGGGAGGTGGGGAGGGGAGGTGTTTTAAGATTTGCTTTAATTTCTTGTCCTACTCTTGTTTCACTGGGTAAGAAGTTAAATGTATTTTATTCAGTGTTGGGTCTGTTTTGCCTGTGACATTAGTAGCTGAATGGTCTTCCCTGTCCTTATCTCCACCCACAAGCCTCTCATTATATGTTTTCTCCCCTGCCTGACTGAGAAGGGGGTGATAGGATGGCTTTGGTGGGTGTCTGGCCTCCAACCAGGGACAACCCACCACAAGCACTTACAGCTAGTTTCACTGAAATGTCAGTCATGAGCTATTGCATGCAGTGCATTATATCCCATGTAAGGTTGTTTTGGCAAAGGATCAAAAGTTAACTATACTAATTTTTGGAAAGAAAGGTAATTTTAAAATGAAATAAAACAATTACTTACTTTAAGATTGCCAATTATGAATGTAAAATTTACCAGCTATTTTAAGAACAATTAAGTCAACTACTTACTTCAAACTGACCTACTTCAAAAATAAGTTGTAATATTGTAAAACACTTGTTTCAGCCATAATTTGGGCAACTAAGGACAACTGATAATTGTCTCATAGTAATGAAATTCCTGCTATTTCAACTGGGTAGGGGTTTTTTTTCTTGATCATTAGATTGGGGGAAGTAGCTTCTTCACCTTACATAAAGGTACTGTGGCCAGGTTTAAAAACTTTATTGGAAAAAGTCTAAACTTAAGCTAATGAAATTTACTTGTCAGTTAAAAACTTTATTGGAAAAAGTCTAAACTTAAGCTAATGAAATTTACTTGTCAGTTGTGAGAAACCCTTATGTACTTGCCTGCCGTTCCTCAGACATGTGCTTTCTGATCTGGAAAAAGTCTGTGGCCATGATGGAATGTTTTTTAGGACAGCCTTTTCTTTCTCTGGATTCACATGAAACTATATTATGGTTCCTATTGTCTTAAGCTGGAAACTTGCTTCTACTTCTCCATGTTGCTTTTTAGTAATATAGTTACATGAAGGGAGCTTATAAGCAGGAGGGGATTCAACTTTTTAAAAGAGCAGATAATGGCAGGACAAGGGGGATGGATTAAAGCTAAAGGAGGGAAGGGGTAGATTAGATCTTAGGGGGAAGTTTTTTACAGAGAGAGTGGTGAGGGGCTGGAACAGGCTGCCCAGAGAAGTAGTGGATGCCCCGTCTCTGGAGGTGTTCAAGACCAGGTTGGCTGGGGCCCTGGGCAACCTTGTGTAGATCCAGACCTGGAGGTTGGTGTCCCTGCCTGTGGCAGGGGGGTTGGAGCTCTATGATCCTTGGGGTCCCTTCCAACCCAGACCATTCTATGATTCTATGAAGAAGTCTAAAGATGAGGGTGAGGGAGCACTGGAACAGGCTGCCCAGGGAGGTGGTGGAGTCTCCTTCTCTGGAGATATTCAAGTCTCGTCTGGACACCTATCTATGTAATATGAGATAGGGAGCTGCTTTGGCAGGGGGGTTGGACCCGATGATCTCTTGAGGTCCCTTCCAACCCCTACGATTCTGTGATTCTGTGATCTTTCTGCCTTGTTCTAATATCTACTGTTTTGGGTATAACAATACTGTTTTTAAGCCTGTTTTTCTGTGAACACAAAATCCTGCAGGTAATGCATGTGAATTAAGGATGAGTAGCTGGAAAGTTGTCACATTTTTTCACACTTTTGTTTACCTCCCAAAGTTTAGGTATTTCAATGACAGACAAATAAAAAATGGAGCTGAAACCCCACTTTGATATCTAAGAGGCACGTTCACTTGCAGGCAGGATGTTTGAAAGTGTTTGAATAAGAGGAAATCTTTACTGTGATCTTGTTTTGAATTTTTATTCTGTACTGAAACTCCACATGTGTTAAATTTTGGGTTTCATGTAATGAGTGTGGGTGGCTTTTTTTTCTTCTTCAACTGTAACAGTTGGTAATCTGACAGTTGGTAGCACGTAAACTCTCTCTGATTCTTTCTGCCCCTTTCTTTTCTCCTTCCCCTTCCTGTTGCAAATGTCACTCGTGTATCTGTGTTTCTAGCAATTTTGATTGATACAGCAGTCAGAACTTCCATGTTCCAATTTTGGTTGCATCTTAGCCTAGATACTTCAGATTGAACAGACTTGTAATTTGTGTCTCATAGAAAGTAAATGAAACTTGAAAACATGGTAGAGCAAAATACTTTTTCCACAGCATGCAATGAATGGAGACACTACAGTTGTTTTGCTGTGACAGTTTACTTGAATGTGGTAATTATTTTGGGGTTTGTGATAACTTCATCTCAGGTTTTTAAGTACACTGCATGCTAACATAAGGATTTTGTACAGCTCTTTAATAAATGAGAATTCCTTGTATATGAAAACACTAGCACAGGATAGTCTTCAAGTAGATTTTTAGACCCGAATACTTTTCAGAATCCTCAGTAGCAGCCAAAATGCTTTGCATCAACCTCATGCTTGATTTACAGTCATTATCTTACAAAGGAAACTTAATGTTCTGCTAAATTTTTCTCTAGCAGTAGGTGACCTTCTAAGGCAGTTTTTCTCCCCTGTACTGGGATTCACACATGATTTTGTATTCCCTCTCTCCTTTATTGCATTCAGATTCTGTAAGTTAGTGGGGGAGAGAAAGAATGGTGATGTTAAGTTCTGCTGAAAGTGCCTATGTTGAATGATCTGTTTGGGTTAGCTCAGCACAAAACTGAACTGTTGTAAGTGGAATCCCAGAACTTAATTTGTGTTGTACATTGAGAGTTGGTGAACAACAAACCCCTGTATTTTGCACATCTGCATTGGTGCAAATACTGCAAGCAATTTGAGCTGTATTGAGCTCACAAAGGTAAAGGTGAAAAATAACTAAAAGTCTGATTAATATTAAGTTCTAATGCTATATGGAGATTAACTCACTATGATTAACTGTGACAGTACACCCTTCGCCCTGCCAAAGAATTTGGGAGTAAATTATATGTTTGAGATGAAGCTGATCATCAGATAATGCTGACAAAGTATGTGTCTACTGATAATGACAGACTAGTTTTTCAAAATTCCTACTTCTGTCTGCAGCTGATAAGGATGGTGCTTCAATGCCTGTGGTGGGAAAATGAATAACTGCACCGATTGGGTGTTAAAGAGATAATGGGGCACCTGTTAGGTGAGAGTGAGAAACCCTGTTCCAATTGCAGGAGGTGCTTGTAGGGTCAAATGGAGACAAACAGAGAAAGGCTAAAGGCAAAGTCAAAACAGCAAACATGGGCCAACAGTGGCAGAGCTCTATGTGCCTGTGTGATTCACAGCTCTGCATCTCATTTAGGCTGTAGAAATACGTTTCCCACTCTTCATTGGTGCCCAAGCAATAGAATCATAGAATCATAGAATTGTAGGGGGTTGGAAGGGACCTCAAGAGATCATCCGGTCCAACCCCCCTGCCAAAGCAGCTCCCTAGGACATATCACTCAGATAGGCATCCAGATGGGTCTTGAATATCTCCATAGAAGGAGACTCCACACCCCCCTGGGCAGCCTGTCACATTCACCATGAAAAAGTTCTTCCCCAGATTGGTGTGAAA
>VZTU01001578.1:0-42551 GCA_013400835.1 Zapornia atra
CTGTGATTCTATGATTTCAGATGATAGCATAGAAAATAATACCTTTTGGCATTATGAATCCAGCATAGATTCTTCTTCTTAAGCGACTGTCACCCCAAATGAGCTTTTTTTTTTTTTTTACGTTCAAGGTTGTTTCTTACAAGGGGTCTAATGTAATTTTAAAACCAGACATTTTAATTGTATAGTCTGAGTGCTCTGAAAAACAAGGTAAGGTAGCCAGTTTGGCAAGCTGGCAGCTATCCCAAGTCAGAATATGTTTTGGCACCTTCTGAGGAAAAAAAAAATAAATTAAAAACTATGGCAAAAACCATCTTCAGAGCAGCACCATGGGGATGGTGGAAAAAGTTTTAAAAGTGGTGTAAGAAACTGATCCTAAAGCGAGTGACACGTGAGCAGGAGGATAGAGGGAGAGGAGTTCTGAAGACAGTAAATGAGCAAAGATATGCAGCAAAATGAAGGAAATCAACACTTTGCTTTTCTTTTTATTCAGTGTGAGGGTGAAACAAGACTGCTATAAAGTAGTTGAACAGGCCATTGGTCTCTAGCTGCTGTGTGCTTGGCATAAAAAAGAGAAAACAGTGACAAGACTTGGCTCTGTTATTTGATGTTGTAATAGCTCAAAATCTTCTTAGCCACAGAAGACCGAACATTAGTCTTATTTTCATTCTTTTTTGTCCGGCCTTGGAGTTTTTCCCACCTTGCTGAGATTAAATAGACCATAAACCAGAACAGCCATATGAGCCCTCCTCTCAACCCCGCTCCTCCAGAACAAGCCATGCTAAATTAAATGGAAACTACAGCCAAACTACAGCTAGTTTGGACCGTCTGAAAAGATACTAACCCAAGGTGAAGCCGTTGCAAACCCATATTGTCACATCAAGCCTATGACTGTTTTCTTTCTCCGGCCACCCTTTCATGCTACTGCCTCTCAATCCCACTCTTTTCCCTTGAAAGGCTTGAATAAAAGGGTGGAAGAACTTGTCATTTCTAGAAAACCTGGCAGAAATGGTAAAAGAGGGGGGATTCTGGCAGCTCCAGTGCCTCCCATTTCCATCCCTCCCACTTTTGTGCTTCTCTCCCAGCCTGTCAGGTCACACAGGGGACAACAACAAAGAATAAGGAGTTTTCCACCCTCCATGCACCTTCCCTGTCACCCTTGCAGGAAGAGGTTATTAGAGAGAGAAATCATGCAAACCCAAATCAGCCAAACGAAGCTGTAAAAAGACAACAGAGACAACAAAGCAGGGAGGCAAAAGGCTAGGGAGAAGTTAAATAACCTATTGTCCAAAAGAGAAAAGAAAATAGATAAAATCACAACATG
Organism: Zapornia atra; assembly: GCA_013400835.1. Taxonomy (NCBI): domain Eukaryota; kingdom Metazoa; phylum Chordata; class Aves; order Gruiformes; family Rallidae; genus Zapornia; species Zapornia atra. Next base: position 1,322 of record VZTU01001578.1, read on the forward strand.
GAATACAGAAAGACTAAATCGGGGAGGTGCTTATGAGCCAGAGGCTTAACAAACAAAGAGATCTATAAAGGCATATAGAATACCACTCTCTGCGTTCCTGTTATATTTCACCCTGTTTTGAGGACTGTACTAAATTTAGTGAGTTACTGAGCAGCTCTGTCCCTGGTTTTGGTTTTTTTTTTTTTTTTTTTTTCACAGCACCATGAGAATTATTGTGGAGGGAGGAAAGATAATGAACTAATTTAAATGAATACTGTGCCTTGGTTTCAATAGATACGGCTATGTTAATGAATAAAATGAACCCAAAATCTTGCATGTAGGATGAAGCAAGTGCTAGTATTGATATGACTAAAGTCTCTATCCCTGCCAAAGCGGGATGGTCACATCCAGATTTCGTACTTGGGCCTGTCCCTGAGCTCATTGTGGGCATCATCTCTCAGTACTAGTTTGCAAGGGTCAAAACAGGCCAGTTGTATCCCTACAATTAAAAGTCATTGATGGTTCATTGTGAGTCTTTGAGCTTGTGCCAAGGTCTTGGTTTGTTTACTAGTACTGAAGTGGCTGGTAAGAACAGCAGTGTAGAGCACAGTAGCAAAGGCAGGATGACAAATACACAGCAAGGTAGGGAAATGGAAATTATTAAGAAGGAAAACTCAGAGGGTTTAGAAGAAGTCAGGGTGTCTGAATTAAAAAATAACACAAAGCCGCAGAGCCAGTAGCACTAAATCTCTAAGGCACAGGTAGTTGAAGCTGTAGGGATTATTTTCAGAAAGTAGAAAGGAAAATGATCCAACTCACTACAGACTTTTTTGACCTACCTGAACAACAGGAAAAGTAAAATTAAAAATAATCAGAAAATCCTATACAGGGTAAAACACAATTTGGGATTCCAAAGATAGATCTTGCTGGAGTAATGATTATATTTCATTTATTAAAAAAAACCCCAAAACACATTGATTTCCTCTGCAAAGGAGCATGAACCATAAAAAAGTTAAAGCTGAAGTATAAACCATGAAGATGTTAAACTGTGAAGAGGACAGAGAACTGTGGGGTTGCCCACAGACCAGGTAGTCAATGGACTGCAACAGGTACTGCTGAGACTGGTGGGTTTCAGCCTGGAGAAAGGGTGATAGAGGAATCTTAGGAGCAATCCTGCTTACTACTTTCACCAGCAGCCCTGGCATAGAGAGTACATCAATAAAGCTTGCAGATGATACAGAGGGGTTCAGAGTATCTGCAAGGAGCAACTGGATGAGTCTGAAAAACGGAGTAATAGAAATGGGATGAAATTCAATAGTACAGAGGGCAAGTGAATGCATCTGGAGACCAATAACAAAAATTCCTCTGTAAATGCAGTGTTCAGTTGGAAATGACCAGGGAAAAGAAGGATTTTTTTGGATATATGAGTTGATGACAAGGTTGTAAGTTGATATAGCTACGAAAATAAAGGCTACTCAAACATTTATTAGATAGGTAATGCCATTGAACAAGGCACTGTTGAGGTATGAGGCTCTGCTCTCGTATCTCAAAAAGAAGAAACATACTTCCCAATTAGAAAAGCAGCGTGAACATCTGAGGAAATTTAGGTGTTGGAAAAGCTTCCTGAGTAACTTAGTCCAGTCACTAATCATCCTGGGACTTGCTAGTTCACACTAAAACTATTTTAATCAGAGTTAATATTATAAAAATGTTGCAGAATTTACTACACAATGTGTCTAAATAAAATATAGCCACAGTTTGGTTTTGGGAAGCCCCATTTCCTGTGGCATGGAGCACCCAACAGCTCCAGAGAACCGCATGTTCAAGTTCTGTCCCACTTACCGATTATGATACTTTATTACCTGTGTATTTTGAGATTCACTGCTGAAGAGTAGCCTCTTAGGATTTATCACTGTTATTACAACTAGAAGTATCTCAATTAACTATACAGAATTTATTATATTTACAAAACTTTATTTCTTAAACTTACTTGTCACCTAGCTGTCAGGATACTTCTCCAAGATGTGTCCATATTCCTCTCGGTAAATATGACCAGGTCTCCAACCTAGAGATTTCTCTGTCATTATTTTTGTCCTGTGTCAGTAGTAGAAGGGCCAGTATATGAAAGAGACCAATACCTACAGGCAGTTTGGGTATAACCACTCCATTTGGGAGACATAAAATATGTATTGTGAATGCAGGTACTTTTCCTAGGTTGTGGCAACAGCAAGTGTTCCCTGGCCTGTTTAATTCAATTATGTAGTTAAAACCACAGTGCAAATGGCTGGCATCATAGATAACGAGGTCATGATGATGTACCTGAAATTCTCACCTGTGTTTCCTCATTGTACTTGGGACTGGAGGCGTGACTGCTCATCTGCAGGAACCTGAAGATCTTGATTGCATAGTCACCTGTAAGATATGTCAAAAGAAACCTTTAAAAAGTATTAGAAACTAGGAAAAATGAGTGTGACCAATGTCAAAACCTCCTCTATTCTTTATGCAGGGGGTAGCTTTCAATGCCAGGCCTCAAGCAAGAAATTGCGTGCCTAATTACCAAAGAAAGTGAAAATATCTGCTGTTATAGACTCGAAGTTAGAGGCACATGGTGAACTGAGGCATAGAGAAGTTAAGTGGTTTACCTTAGGCCACAGAGAGAAGTGGTGTCAGGCTCAAGATTAGAAATCACAAGTTTTTCTCATATTTCTAAGATGAGATCACTGAAGTGTACCATCTGGACATGCGTAGATAACTATTTGGGTCTGTCCATCATTCGTATCCATCTCTAAAATAAACTCCTCTCTTCTTACAGTTTCACATAATTTCCAGGCTAATACTGTTTTACTTAAGTGTATGCTCTTGCACAGCTAATATTTCAGAAAAATAAATCAGGATTAATGTGGTGCCACAGCCACTGGAAACAATTATGTTCCAGTGAGTAAGGATTTGCTTATCTTGAACCATAAACCAAAACTATTTAGTGCAAATTGATTGAAAAATAGACACGGGATCCTTCAGCAAGTTATTTTCAGCTTGTTATTGAAGTAGCATTTTTTGGAAGATGGTGAGGAAGTGAAGTGAGATAAGAAACTTTTGTACTGCCGTAATTTAGCACAGAGCAGCCACAAAAAAACCCCACAACCCACTATGAATACAGTACACAACTGCAGCAGAAAATAAACTCAGAAGTAATGCTACCTCAAAACGCTCTCCATAGTAACATAACATTTTTATCCCTATTATCACTGTCAAGGGCTTTGTGGTTCCAAAACAACATAACAAACTCACATGAAAAAGATTGCTAAAGTAATCTTTGGTAGCAGCTTCTCAAGCTTTTTGTTCTAGTTTTGCTTGAGAGTGACATATGTCGGTCTCAGACTCATAGGCACCTTTTCCACTCAACATTTACCGGAACTCATTGAGAAAACCCACTGGTATGACTTTTCCCTTATGTAGAAATCCTTACTTTATTGTTTACGTGCTGCTATGGCATGGCAAAAAAAAAATTTAGCACAAAATAATACAGATGGGGGGATTTTTGGTTATCCCATTTGAATAATGAGGGAGCAGATCAGTGATATCTCTGTGAAACATAAGCATCTGAAGCAAACAGAATCACAGAATTACAGAATTGTAGGGGTTGGAAGAGACCTCCAGACATCATGAAGTCCAACTCCCCTGCCAAAGCAGGTTCCCTAGGATATGTCACACAGGGAGGCGTCCAGACGGGTCTTGAATATCTCCAGAGAAGGAAACTCCACAACCCTCCTGGGCAGCCTGTCCCAGGGCTCTGACACCCTCACCGTGAAAAAGTTCAGCATATTGTTGCGGAACTTTCTGTGCTTCAGCTTGACTCCATCGCCCCTTGTCCTGTCCCCACAGACCACTGAAAAGAAGCTGGCCACTTCCCTTTCTGTCCCACAGTTAAGATATTCATTAACTTTAATAAGATCCCATCTTAGTCTTCTTTTCTCAAGGCTGAACAGCCTCAGTTCATTCAGCCTTTAAACACAAGCAAGCTTTAAAATTAGCAAGTTAGACATAAAACGAATTTAATTCTTCTAATTCAGTTCACCTCACGATGTAAATCTGCTACAGACTCTCATCTGAGGATCTTATGCAGAACACAGAACTATCTAGCTTGAGCAATCATATGTGGATGTTCAACACAACATAACTTAAATGCAATATATTGATGGCTGGTGTCAGGATCTCCCCACGCTGGAGAAATAGCCAGTGACAGCCTGGCAAATGTAACAACATAACTATCTCCCTGAGAAAGAGGGGAGGATTCAACTGGAGAAAACAGTGAGTGTTTGCAGTTCTCCATTACCTTATCAGACTGATGGATTTTCGGATATCTGTTCTGGGTAATAACGGCATAGCAGCTCTACATGTATTGCTCATTTGGGCACCTGTACGCACACCTGCAAGCGTATATACACACCGTGTTTGATAAATGCAGGTATATAAGCCCCAGTTCCAGGATGTAATCTCAGTGCAGCAAAGCGCTTAAGCGTTTACTCAAATCCCATTGCAGTATAAAGCTGTTGCTTAAGAATTTTCAAAAACTGTGTCTAGTGGCACGTATCATTATCACTGCGGTCAGTCTTCCTATTGATTTCAATAAGCTTTAGGTGGGTCCCTTGATATCAATATTCTGTATCTACCTCCAGAGATGGCATTGCAAAAACAAAGCACCAGAATTTCTTCTCTCCCACAGTCCTCAAGAGAGAAGTTCAGCCAATCACTGGATCAGAAACACTGACACGTGATTTTCTTTTAATAAATTCAATGAACTAAAGTGTTTTATGAGTCAGAAAAACAGTTTGAAAAAGAAAATAAAAAAGTCCCATATATATATATATACACACACATACCTACATACACTCCCCATTCTCCAAGCAGAACATTTTTCAAACTGTTAAAACATTTTATAAAATTGCTTTTATTGTTCCAACATTTTACAGCCTCCCAAATGATAATTTTCTGTGTGGGGAAAATACGAAAAAGGAAAAAAAAAACATAACCCAAGCCAAACATTTTACTGTTTATACTTTACCTGGCTTGGCTTAAAATGGATTTACTTTGCGCATTGTTTGAGCACTTAGAATATTTGTAATGCTGTAAAGGTGCTCAGTGACAGAAAAATGATATGTAGCTGCCTGCTTGTGACAACGCTTTAGTAATTCTTCTAGGTATTACTACATGTCTTAATGCTACATTCTGTAGCAACAGTCCCTCAGAGGGTATTTACAGTGTAGGTACCGAAGTTAGGAGATTTGTATACTTTGGCTTTCTTTATACTTACTGGGGTGAGAAAGCTTTCTCCAGAGAGCAGTTCAGAGAATAAACGTAGTTTTAAGTGCCCTGAATGCGTTAGCAAAATCATTCACAGCAAAAAACATGAGAGAATATTCTGAAACGCAGCGATTATTTGAAGGATTGGAGTGTGGAATTGAAGCACACAAAGGTGAGACAAAACTTTGTTCTTATTTCTGGACTATACCTCTGATTCTTTTGAGAATGTCATGCGGTCTTTAACAGTTGTGTGGAATTCTGGCATTCCTAGTTTTTAAGGAAGTTCTTTTAAGGACTGAATATTGTCTGTAAAATGTTTTGTAAAGTGAAAGTGCCAGAGCATAGATAGGTTGATAAACCTCATGTTTCAAGTAAAATGTCTCTATCTTAGAGCATCCACTCCAAAATGACAAAGGGCAGAACTGAAGTTGCCTGAATCTCATTTGAAGCTCTAGCTGCAACATGTCATGTGAAGCTGCAGCTTAATCTGACGCTTCATCTTTCTTCAGAGAAAAAATATTTATCTACTGCCTACTACCAACTGCATACCGATACATTTTGAGGAACACAGCCCATATTTTGCAAAGGAAAAAAAAAAGAAAGCTTCTGTCCAACAGCATTTTTGCAAGTGGTAGAATTGTTTCCAACTTGGGAACTCAGAAAATCTTGCCCCAGCACAATAGAAATCAAGACATTTCCTTAATGTGAACTCTTAGTAAGCATGCATGGAGTTACTTGAGCCACAAAACTTACTACAAATATGTTTCTACTTATATGCACGTAAATAAAATTAGAAAGCCATAAATTGCAAGAAAAATAGCGTGCATGTAAAGCAGTCTGTGAATTCAGTGGTATGTGAGGAATGTTCCGAGTACCCTCCTACAATCAAGAGTGCCACTGTTATAAAGATTTTGGAACACTCGATCCATGTCTCTATGAATTTACTAATTTTGCTTTGTCTACATGTGGTAGCAGTTTACATGCATAAACATTTCTGATCTATGAATAAGAAAAACAGAGTGAGGTTCCCATGAAAGGTTTAAGTGCAGTCTAAACTAAGAGAAGCATCCATAAATCACACATTTAAGAAAAAAACCCGCAACAACCCAAAACAAAAACCCCACATCTCACCTGCTTACACAACAGAAGGAAAACCTGTGTATTTTACTGAATGAAAAGCACGCCAAAATGCATTAAAAAATGTTGCTAAATCAACATCAGTCGTTGCCTTTCAACCATATATCAACATCTGAGTGTATTGTAGTAAATGACATATATCACCTGCTGATTGAAACACATCACCTAGTAAAATAACAATCAGTTGCGTAATAAATGTATCTCTTCTCCTAATAAATTAAATGCAGAGCATGCTAAAGCTGATGCAGCATTTACCGAATTATGCAAAGTGAGTACTGAACTCATTTTACCAGCTACTGAATCTGAAACATGAAGTACTGAAACTGATACAGTCCATCAAACACATCAGCTTTCTGGGAAATGCCAATCACAGGGGCAGGGTGAAGCTGCTGTCAGAAGATGTTTAGGTCAACAACTGCTCTCTGTAACAGCCATTTGCTACAGTTGATGGCAAAGGTTCAGGAGCAGGGCACGACTGCCAAGATCTCAAACATCTGGAGTTTGATATTCATGGCTCCGTGAGTGTTCTCTACAGAGGGAGAGGTGTAGAAGCATCAATTTAAACATTCTTTAGTTTACTGGAGTAGGGGAGAGCAACCTATTGTATTAGCTCGATGAAAGGTGATGATGTGATGAACAACTGTGGGGTTTTAATTTTCTCAAAAAACAGAATCATTCAGTTGCACACACAACGAAACACTGACAAACATTGCCTCTTTACATAGGAAAATTTGAAAATAACGCATACATATACATGAATATGTATACATACATATCTATATACACATGTATATAAAATAAAGCAGAAAATCACGTATTTGGTTTTGTGTCCTCCAAATATCATAGAAAATGTTGATGTTTAATTCCATCACATTGAATACAAAACAGTTTTCTACTTTGGTTTCTGGAAAGAAACCAGCAGCTTTGTAGCTGCTGCCAAGTAGGAAGTCACAAGCCTTTGCCGAACAGCCACAAAGGCAGCCTGTCAAGCAGGTCCATCCTCCCTCTTTCTATGCAATATCCTCCAAAAGAGAAAAAAGAAGATTCTGAGGCTAGTTTCATTCTTTATGTCACTTGATGGCCAGTTCTGTTGAACTTTTAGTTAATTGTTTTTTATTGTTGAAACGCAATGTATGTGTAAGATAGGTTGGTCATGTGAACTAATTAACTTGGACTGTTCTTCCTCCCTCTGACAATGAACAGTGATTTAAGGAGCTAGCTAAGTGTAAGTCAGAGTCTATCAGGAAATCTCTGTGAAGCCATTGACTACTTGACTGATCAATACAGCTGGAAAATATCAGGGCTATCATTTGCTGAAAGACAAATTCCTGCATTCAGAATTGCAAAGAAGAGAGGCTCCAACTAAAGTGCAAGGTGTCTGTGTCATGAGCCTACACAGGTCTGTCCCTGAGGCTTCTAATTAAGACTAATATTGTATGTTTCATCAAAGTAAATTAAGGGCAATTCCAGTGAAGTGGGGTTGCTTAAGGGAAGTGATAACCTTGAATTAATTTACATTTAAAAAAAGACCTGAAGGAGGAAAACAAAGTTTCTCAGTTCCATTGAGCAAGAAGAACATGTTTTAAAGGAGTTTTGGGGTTTTTTTTTAATTCACACAAGAGCCTAATCAGACTTCTGACATCTGTCACATTAACCTAAAAGTCTCAGGATAAAAGCTGCCTTACACAGTCTATATTTCAGACAAAATACAACTGGGGGAGAAGCTGATCCTTTCAGAAGCACAGAGAAGATTCCTTTAAGGGTCATGGCTCCAGCTGCGGGTAACAGTGCAGTGTGTTCTCCTTCCCAAAGCCTCAGAACCAGCCTGGCAATGTTCAGGACAAGCAAAACCTCCATGAAGCTGAAAAATGTGACAGCAGGAGGCCTTCAGCATCTCCAGTCACTTGACAAGTAAAGAATGAGTCACCATCCTCTTGTGATTTTGCTCTGTTTTAATTATTTCTCTATTTTTTTTTCAGTAGAAGTTCACAGGGACAAATAATGGGAGGTTCCAGTTGCTATCAATTTTCAGGCACAGTTTTTAGGTTTTGAAGTAGCTAGGCACCAAAGTCCCACAGTGATAGCTAGCTGCTAAAATGTGTTTGAAATACTAGACTTCAGGCTCATTTTTGGCACATCCACTGGCCCAGTGGCTGGGAGATAAGAAGCTGTGAAAGACACCAAGATCCTCAAAGTCTCAGCCTGCCTCGTGGTCTTCTCCTCACCCCAGGGGAAATGTGCCATGCACACAGCATGCAGCTTCCTTCTCCCAGGGCTTCAGCTCTGCTGCTCAGTGAATGGATTGAGGCAGAAGGACTTGGAACTTCAGTCTTCCCCATTCCTTCATGCCTTTTTTCAGGAATGCGCAGTGTGGACAGGAGGAACAAAGGGATGGCTTTTGTTCAGTGGAGTGAAATACCACATAGATAAGGAGGAAGGTCTGGTTGAGCTTCAGTCTTCCTGACAGGTATCTGGGGAGTACCCAGCACCCTCCAGGACTGAGCCTAGAGAGAGCAGCACGAGCTGAAGCAAAGCAAATGAAGGAGGAGGATTATATATGTCCATTTAACTGAGAGCTAGACACATCCTCGGCAACACAGAAACGGATTTACAACTTTTAACGAGCAGCACTCTGTAAAAGTAAAATGACTTCAAACACAGCATTAAAGCTTTTCTCAGAAAAGCTCTAATGTAAATTTTATATGGAGCACACTACTGTATGTGCATGTGTTATTTGCATTTGTTATTTTATTAAAAAGCAGAGCCTAATCAGTATTGCCTAGTTCTGGGGAGAAAGGGAATGGGTTTAAACATGAAATAACAGTTGGTTAAGGATTCCTACCTACTCAGGAGGCTTCTGAAATGTTCTGTCATTTCTTAGAGATTTACGTATTAAAAGTGCCTGCTCCATCATAATCACAGAAAATGTTTTAAAAAGCACATAAACACAAGGAGGGGGGTTCATTATTGCATATGGGAGAGAGATTCTTCTCAGCATTGGTCCAATTTTGCTCATATTATAGTCAAATGCTAAACGTCCCATGGATATCAGGGGGAGTTGAGCCTTTTGAAAAAATACTGCTCTTTATAAAAAGCCATAAAGCAGGCAAGCTGCAACAAACACAGATTTCCAGTAAGCCAGGGACAAGGTCTAGATTCAAACAACTAATATCATAAGGTATCACATTAGGAGAAATTTTTCAGTGGCAGAAGGGACAGAGATTCAGATGGACAGTTTACCTTCCCAAGACTGATCCAGGAAAATATTTCCTTCCAATTACCCTAATTTTGCAGAGGTTGTGTCAGTTCTTTATTGTCCCTCATACTTCCTCCCATTTCCCTCTTCCCCCACCCAAACAGAGGACTTTGAAATCTCATCACGAGACTGATATCTTCTCCTCTTTAATGTACATTGCTGCAGAAGGAAGAATCAGCAGCTATTAGCAGCTTGTGACTGAATGCTGTACGAGGATCTCTTTGTAGCACCTAATTGCCCTGGAAAACAGAATTTAACAGACAAGCACTGCAGAATCTATACAGAAGAAGCATTGTCTCAGTCAGCTGTGGGTGAGAGAGCAGTCAGGTTCAAGGCTGAAGATTTCCTCACTCTCAGAGGTTGTTGGGAGTAGAGACAATTGCTAGATCCCATGGCTTACGTATCTTGTATTTAAAAAACATCACAATGTTAAAAATCATTGTTTTGCTGAGGTCAGATTTCACTTCTGTATCACATCCATTGCTCTAAGACATCTTGGTTCAATGCGTTGCATCATGCTTTTTGGCACTCCCATACTGGAATTACATTTTATGGCCTGAAAAAACCATTGGCTTCTCCAGTCTCCTGCGCAACACAGAATTATACTCAGTAATTCCTGTGTTAAGCCTAATCAATGAGTTCTGGCTGAGCTAGAGAAGATATTTCAGAAAGATAGAGATGTTTGATTTTAAAGTCTTCAAAGAAAGAAAAAGCCAACATATAAAGTCATTCTGATGGTTAATTAGCTTTATTCTTAAAATCCAGCCTTATCTCATTTGGCTTTGCCTTGCTTCCATTCCTAGCCCTAGGATTTTGTTGTGCCTTGAGTATTAGATTAAACTTGCATTTACAGCAAGTTGTGTTGTCAGAGCTCTCACTATAGCACTGGTGTTTGAAGCGCTAGTTTTGCTACCTACTCTGCAAATAGACAACTTTTGTTCAAGGTCTTAGATTATCAGTTTTGCTATTGTAACTAAAACTTACCTGTTGGTAGAAAGCATTGGAAAATGGAGTGTTTGGTACTTTCCTGTTCCTCACTGAAGGCTGAAAACCAGGTAAGAGCATGACAGCTGTCCTACTCTACATCACAGAGACAGCAGAGTCAGGCCCAGTTGGCTCCGAAAAGAAAGCCAAAATTGCAAAGAAATAGACTGCACTTTGTGTTGGGAATCTGAAACCTGATTAGACAAGGAACCAGAGGAAAATTCCTAGTTCCTTTACTTTTAGAAAAGTGACTAAAAGCAATTAAAAATATGCCCTGGCTGTGCATTTAACATTTGGGCTTTTTGTTAATTATCTTTACATAAACAAACCGAAAGAGAATGCATTGACTTGGCAAGTTTAATGGCATGTAGCTGAAAAAAGTAGCTAATTATTTCTTTCCGCACCCTCATAATGGGTGTAAAATAAATGAATAAACATAGCAGAGGTATGTGCACTGGTGAAAATACTCTGGGCATTTCTCTTGTGATTTAGGTAAGATGGAGTGAAATGAAGGTGATACCAGGATTGAGTCAGTATCTGCAAAATGTTTCAGAGGGAAATACAGCACATCTCGAACTGGAGTCCAAATTTACTGATACAAATGGACAATTTCAATTTGGTTCAAGGAGATTTGCACCTGACCGCTAATACTTAATAAGACCGAGGATGTTGCCTAGGGACTATCCTAAATATTTTGAAATAATCTTCTTTCCTTCAGTGAAATGGTCCTGATAATGGTATTACTGAGCACTACTGTGTTTGAGAATAATGAACATGCTTTATTTGGATTTGGGAGACATTTCTAGATCTAAGAACTTGGAAATTCACTTACTACTTTTTTGAGACTTTCATTTATAGGAAAATAGGATACATTTCTTCCTCATGCAGATAATAGATAGATGCTGCTGAGATGCTCAGATATTACAGCAGCCATCTATCTGGGAACAGAGACAGAATTTGGAGTCATCCAGCACAACAATCTTCGGAAATGAAATAAATTTTGTTATTTATTATTCTTGTGGCAATAACAGCTGGATGTTGTGATAAGGGACTCACTATGTGATGAACTGTAGGCAGCCTAATGGAAAAACTGGCCACCTCTGTACGAGGTATGTTTCCTGGATTTAAAGATGAAAGACAACCAGTGGATTTGGAAAACATGGAAAAGTATAAAAGAACAGCAAAACAATCATGTCTAATATGGTAAGCAGTGTTGTCAGTTAAAGCTGCAGATAGCTATTCAGGAGCCCTTTTGGGGCATTTATTCCCCTCAGTCCATACTATGTCTCTGGGCTCCTTTAGTAGGCCAGCTACAGCAGAAGCAGAAGCATGATGGCCCTGTGAAGTCTGCATGGTCCCAATTTGCTGCACTATGTGAAGTGCAGGTTTGTACAAGGATTCGCAGGCAGACCTGTGCTTGCTGGTGACCACATGTTCGCCAGTCTCAGCTTGAAGGTGCTGTGATGCTGATCCAGTGGGTCCAGCAATGATGGTGGGCTCTGACAAAACCAAGCAGCTTTTAGATGAGAAATTTCTCATCTGCCTGTTTGCCGTGGAGCAACAGCAGATGTGTCTGCAAAAGACTGTGTGACCTTACCATGTCAGCAAACCTTCATAGCAGAAATGGATTTGCTTATGCCAGGTTGGAAAGCAAAGCCTTATGAAAAAGAAATAAAACTAGAGAGTCAGAAATACAATTGCTGTTACTTGTGGAATACAGATGATTTGAAAAGCTGTTCCACTGGGGGGAAAAATTGCTACACGATGTTAATAATAAATAGTACTTATTTTCACTTAATTTTCCAGTAGGCTCTGTTTTCTGCTCAGGTGAGCTGGGGATCCAGATGGCTTTGACATCCAATTGAAATGCACAATGCTCAATGCACAAAGGTTACAGGACCTTTCCTAACAAAATGCTCAAGAGCCCTTCAAGTGCTACCTGTTTGCCTTATACTTCTAACTTATTATATACCCTAACAACTGCGTGGTCTATATTAATCTGAAATTAACATCATGCAGGTTCTATCTCTGCCCTTTTAGGTGGATTTAGTCGATGAAAAGAACCAGCAGTCTGCAAGAGTGGAAGTGCAACCACAAACTGGAGAGTAAACGGCAGCATGTAGCACTTTGGACTGGGGCAATGAGAGTTCACTGTTACAGGACATAAATTGATAGAGAGGTGTTGGCAGTTAACCATTGTTATAGCTGCTATAAAAGTATCCTTCTAGGTGCAAGAAACATTTAATGAAATGCCCTGACCTGTGTTATGTAGGGGGTTGGATTAGATAAATGTAACAATGTGTTCAGAATTAGTCTATGAACAATGGATGTTGCTGTGAAAATTTACAAACCTCAGTTGAGAATGTCAACATCCCCTGGAATGAAAAATAAAAAAGCAGATTATAAATCTCTTTAAGAGGATGCTCTCTAACTTAACCAACTTCTCTTGGATTCAGTATCTTTCTCAGTTTCCTACAAACCTGCCGGGGATTTGTGATGCATTTCCCAAACTGCCAAAACAATAATGGATTGGCACAAATGAGAAACAGCATGTAAGACTAGTTATCAACAAACTATATTTCAGCATCAGATTTATTGGGCCAAATTTGTCTCTGAAATGCTCTCATTCATAGCAGCAATGAAAGGAGAAATAGGTGAAAAGAGAAAGAAGTTTGCAGCAGACAGCACTTCTGAAAAGGTAATAGCTAAAATGTTTTATATTTAAGGAGTTTAGTTTTACTGGTAACGGTTGAGATCTAAAATAACATTCTATTTTTCTTTATCTTTGCTTCATTGATGGAAATGACTACATTTAGGGAGAAGGTGGAGTCTATCTGAAGGTTTCATTAATGTGTGAATGTTATCCAGAAAGTATGTATCTCTGTTCTAAATGAAACCTTCAATGCCTGCAATGTACAGAACACCAGTGAAATGAAATTTGTTTCTCTGCTAACCCAGTGACTATATTGATAATGTACTACGTGATTATTTCGGATGTCATTATTAAAATGAATTTTATTAAAGTTTTATACTGCCATCTAGTATCTAAACACCTCCCTCGTGCTCAGTGTCAACATCGAAATGCCTCTTTGGGATTTCTGAAGTATCAGTTTGCTGGTCTCTGAAGAGATAAATCTCTAGATTCAATTCAAGTGGTTAAACTGGGATCTAAGAATTTTTCTTAGCCTCTAAAAGCTACCACTGCAATCTGTGTCTTACAGGATGGAGTCCTTGTCTTATTTGATAGATTAATTTGCCAGCTATTCTTATGGGATTTGAAAGATGCCTTGGTGTCACTAGCCCAGAAATTCTAAATGACTAACTGCAGTTTTCCAAGGAATGGGTGTTAAAGTGGGTAAAATGTGGCACAGAGATCAGTAAAGGGGCCAGAAGCTTTGAGCAGTGCCAGTTAATCCCTCACTCCCATAATAAACATCACAAGTCTCCATGTTATTCCTAGTTTACATTCAGACCTCCTGAACTTAAAGCAAACAGCGAGTGGTGAAACTTTTCCTGCCATATTCCATGGCTGGCTAATCAGTGCCTATTATATTGTAAAAAGCTCTGCTGATGTGCCTCTTACAGTTTTAACCAGTAACACACCTATCATCTGACATTGTGCAATTAGCCTGCACTTCTAGAGTCTGCCAGAAACAGCAATAATACTGCATCAGAGAAAGATCATTATCTAAGGCACCTCGCAGACACTAAATATGCACAGTTCTGATGCATTTGCAGCCCACAAAGGATAAAGGCACTAGTAACTGTATGGTGCTAACATGTTCATTTGCATTTTTTCAGGGAGAGCCTGGCCTGTCAGGACTTCCTACTAGCAGGCAAAAAATAATAAAATAAAAAATAAAATAAAATCCACCAATGTTTTGGGATTTTTTTCCCCTTTCATTCAGAAGAAGTGAATTAGTTTATTAGTTTGGAGAAAGTGAAGCATCAATAGCACCTTGGCTGGGTTGTCTTGGTGTGAGTCAGTATTATTCAGACCCTGGGCTGCACTTTTACTGCCTTTCCTTGTAAAAAAAGGACTCAAACTTTCCTTTGGTGTTCACATTAGCAGGAAACACTGTGTAGGTGAGAAAGGGGAGTCCTGGTAGGACATAGCTTGCGGATGCTACAGAACTAGTGAGGGTGGTGCCCAGCTCCCTAACCGACTTGTGTACGAGGTCCCTGCAGTGGTCCAGAGGCTTTATCCCATGCTTAGCACACTGCAAATAGCAATCTGAAGCTTTCGTTCTCATGTTTATAAGTCATTCCTTTGCCAGGTTGCTCAGACTCAATGACTACCAGCCTGAGATTCTCAACACTGCCAAAAAAAATTATTCCACTGTGTTTACATATTCTGCAACAGTGAGTTACCTTTAAGGGAAATCACATAAACTTCCATGATCGCAGAACACAAACCAAGTGAACAAAAACTACCAGCAAAAAATACCAAGGAGCAAAAAGTCAACACATTTTTCAACTTGCTTGGCAGCAACCATGGGCTGCTTTACCTGAGAAAGCCCCTGCTGCGGTCAGCCCCAGGAAACTCCCTGGGGGGCCTTGCTTCCCCTGTGATAGAAACTAGAGTCCCTTATGATCATTTATTTGACATGCTGAGGGTAAAAAAAAAAAAAAAAGGAAAAGCTAAGTATTATAAAACCATTTACAACAAAAGTTAGTTTAACTTGCATTAATGGTTAAAAATCTTGCAAGGGGAATATATGAAAATTACTGCTTTCCAAGAAGATGTTAATTATTATTAGTCAGTATACTTACAAGGCACCAATGGAAACTTGGCACTCAATAAGTACCTATTAAACTATGTTAGAGAACATCATTTTTATGTTTAATATAAAAACTGCATGAATCATCTGTTCATTTTAACACTGGGTCATATCTTCAGCTGGTATGAATCTGTCAAACACCAGCAGTAGAGCTGGTCAGTTTACATAGACCAGGATCTGGTTTAGCATTTGCTACATAAAAAACAGAATGGCATTTCTTCTAACTTTTTAACAGAAATTTGGAGTTTGTTCCCTTTTTTTATCACCCATCTGGCAGAATTGTAATTAGCAGAATTTAAAGCTACAACACTGAATATGTTAGACAATCGCACAATAATGTGAATTTGCAGTATAATTAATAGATGTGGAGGACATGATCTGTTTAAGATCACAGGGACTGGGATAGAGCAGCAATTCAGATAATTCAGGCTGTGCTGCCTTGTTTCTAAATAACACCCTGCTTTAAAGAGGACATCCTCCTGTGTGTTCTTTGTACTTAAATCTGAGGTTGTGTTGGGACAGAAAATACAATGATGTGATCAGCATCCAACAACATGCACTTAGGACCAAATTCTAGCTTCACTGTTGCTGAAAGCATAGTCATGGTCCTGCAGATCAAAGAGGAATAGCCTGAGGAGTTATTGCCACCTGAGTTACCACCCATCAGCTGAAACGTGCACCTGCACAGACGCTATTTGGTCCGTGTAACATAACTCAGTAGCTTTTAAGTCATCATCAGTTCCTGCACTTTGCTTAGAAGTGTGGTAACTACCACCTGCTGTGTTGGTACCTTTCTAATAGGGAAGATGTTGTCTTAAACCACTTCAAAAAAACTTTAAGAGCTTGACTTCCTGTCCTGAGCTAACTCCCAAGGCAGGCTGCTTTCCTTCAAGAATTTAGGGCATATTAACTCAACAAGAGGTAAATACCTTCAATTTTGCACCTCAGTTCAGACTTTTTGACCTTGCCAGCTGTGAGTTGAAGATATTTCTCAGAATTCTATGCCAATGTATTTTTCATCAGTTGCAGTAATTCAAGAATTGCACAAATCATTTCAGTATTTTCTCCCTAGTTCATTTATTTATGACAAGTCTGAAGGGAAAATATTAAGTACTGTCCCTGAGTTCTCAAAGCTAGCCAGAACATGGAGAGGAAGCTGCACACAAATATATTTGTTCACCTGGAAATTTATGCCATTATATGTGGGGCCCAATCCTCATTTGTGCATAATATATTGCTTTAAATAATGTTTTTCATTAGGGCAAAAGTTGCAGAACCCAACTTGTAATGATGGATAGCGTATGGGCTTTGCTAGAAAAGCAAACAAAACCAAAAACTTGAACTATTTTTTCTGAAGACTACTGGGGGAAAAAAAAATCTGACTGATTTATTCCATTTAATTTAAGGACTGCAACCGAGGGACCTAATTTAAGAGTTTAGCAGTTTTGGGCTTCCTGTGAGGTTCATGTAGAGAAAGACTCTTCCAAAGTCTGATTTGGGCCCCATGAAATCTGAATAACTCTCTAAAGAAGAACACCTCCCATCTTTGGAAACAGGAGAAATAGCTGAGTAAATTTCTGGCACATGGATACCTCTGTTTAATACTTAGATGAATTTAGCACTGTAATAATTCAGGACAACATCTGAAGTGCAGCACAAAGCAATTCCAGCCACTCCAGCCGGTCAGTCAGCTTCTTTGGGGCCCAACTTAAATGCCTCTCTGCAAACTCACGTAGCATGGGGAATGAACAAGAGGAGTTGGAAACATGCATGAAATGATGGAGTTCAAGATCCTTGAGGAACAAGGAAAGTGCACAGCAAGCTTACAACCCTGGACTTCAGTAGAATGGACTTTGTCTTCTTCAGGGATCTGCTTGGTAGACTATCATGGGACAAAGCCCTGAAGGGAAGACAGTGCCAAGAAAGCTGGCTAGTATTCAAGGATCATCCTCTCTGAGCTCAGAAGAGACGAATCTCAATAAAGAGTAAGCCAGGCAAAAATTCTCAGAGGCCTGCATGGATGAGCAAGGAACTCCTGGACAATATTGGACACAAAAAGGAAGACTACAGAGGGTAGAAGAAAGGGCAGATTGCCTGGGAAGAATACAGAGAAATTGTTCAAGCAGCAGGGATCAGGTTAGAAAAGCTAAAGCCCTGACAAAATTAAATCTGGACAGGGATGTCAAAGGCAACACAAAAAGCTTCTGTAAGTGCATCAGTGATGAAGACTAGAAAAAATGTGTGCCCTATCCAGAAGGAAACAGGAGACCTGAAGACACAGATTATGGAGAAGGGTGAGCTACTCAACAACATTTTTGCCTCAATCTTCACCAACAAGTGCTCTAGTCACACTGCTCAAGATGCAGAAGGCAGCGAAGGCAGCAAAGTCACAGACTTGCTCCAGTGTTTCACCACTCACATAGTGAAAATTACCTTAGTCTAGTTTAAACCTGTTACCCCTTGTTGTATCACTACAGTCCCTGATAGGGTCCTTCCCCAGCTTTCCTGTAGGTCCCCTTTAGGTACTGGACAGCTGCTCTAAGGCCTCCCCAGAGTCTTCTCTTCTCCAGGCTGAACAAGTCCAACTCTCTCAGCCTGTCTTTGTAGGAGAAGTGTTCCAGCTCTCTGATCATCCTTGTCGCCTTCCTCTGGATTTACTCTAAGAGGTCCATGTCCTTCTTGTGCTGAGGGCTCCAGAGTTGATTGGATGGGGCTTTGGGCAACTTGGTCTAGTGGAGAGTGTCCCTGCCTATGACAGGGGGTTGGAATTAGATGATTTTTAAAGTCCCTTCCAACCCAAACCAGTTTGTGATTCTATGATTTAATGATAACTGGGTATTTTCAGACATTTATGTAAATAACTTTGTGCCTGAATAAATGTGGGCTCTAGTGTCAAAACACAGTTAAAAAGAAAATTATGATATACAATGTCTTTTAACAGAAATATTTAAATAATTAAATAGCTAAATATGCATTGCCAACATCTCTGATTGGTTGCCAATTTGAAGGAACTGCCTTGTTTATATATTTCATATGATGAACTTCTAAATTATTAGGTACACAGACACATAGGTAATGAACAGATGTGTAAGATGAGCATAGCATAATTACAGAAAACCTCTCAACCCTTTAAAAAATAATAATCATATAAGAGCTTTCCTCTTAAAATCAAAGGTTTTGAGAATATATTAATGTACTAGGTATATGAATATATATATATGCAAATAATATAAAGAGACCAAAGCTTTCTTCAACCCATAATGTCAGATTCAGTTTTGTTTCTAAAGTATTTCTTCACTTTTTGTTTTACTAGTAGCTGAACATCAGTTTGAGTTGGTCATGTATCAGGTGCAAAATGGGAAGGAAACAATTTCATAAAGACAGTGCTCTGATCCTGCACCATGCTAAGCTGCTTCCCAGCCCTCTGAGCCTGGAAGTGGAGTGCTTTCTGCACAGGATGGCACAGTATTGGGCTCATGCCTAACATAGAGAGCTTGAACAGTGATCTGTAAGAAAATCAAGTATTTGATTGACTTATTTTGACAGCATGGTGACAAAAAGATACAAGAAAGGAAGCTTCGGTCTTAGACTTATATATAAAAAAATGTTTCGAAGTCTTTCTTCTACAAAAATAAATAATCATTTACATATTATGCTAGTGTGCTAAAAATAAATTCTCATCAGCTTCTTTAAACATTTTAAGACACGTAGATCGAATCTGGGTGTTTCCAGGGTGATGCTCAGCTTGAGGGTCATGTTTTGGGAGCCCTGGCCTTGCTCATCTCTTCAGCGTTCAGCACAGCAGCTGTTACCTCCTGGACTCATGCTGTTTCTTCCTCTGTCCTCAGTAGACTGTGATTCCACTGAAAACCAAATCCAGTTCATGTTTTAATAGGAAAAATACAGAAGAGAAAGAAGGGGAAGCAGACGCTCAGCATCTTTTAACACTGCCGGATACATTAGCACAATTAAAAGGCAACTGCGCTTTGGGAACACCAAGTATTTATTTCTGGAAGGAAAGGGGTGGTTCGCTCTAATACAGTAAATTAAAAAAGTCGCCATGAATGATTCCATCAGTTAAAAGCTGCACACAGAGAAACCAAATCCAGTGTAAAAGCCTATGTAAGGCTACTTTTATGAGCAACAGTAAAACATTCACAGTTTATACCACAGGAAAGCTTCCAGGCATTTTGGGGAACAACCTCCCTTATGTCAGTCTCCCAAGGTAGACTGGATGAGCAGCATGAAGAGAGTCTCTCTGTGGCCATGTGTGATGGATGGTGTCTGAGTTATGTGTCTGCTTGCAGCCCTTAGTGGATCACGTTATGCTCATTTAAAAGGCTGCAGTGAGGCAGCAAGGGGGGAAAACTGCTTCTCGTCTTTGTTCTGTCTGCTGACAAGAGCCCTGAGAGGGATAGGTGGTGTCTTCAGTGAAAGTATAAGTTCAGAGGATGGGGAGAAAAGCTTATTAAGACGCAAGGATGATACAGAGGCTGTTTAAGTGTGGCTACTATGAGAAATAAGGTGTACACCATCAAGGAGACCCTAGCAGTGTACTGTACCTTCTCCTAAAGGTACAGGAGAAAAATCTTCTTGGGGACCCAGAAGGGACAGGCTGGGATCTGCTGCATGTCAGCTGCTAAAGAGCCTGAAACAAAGCACCTCTTCCACAGGGACAAAAGGAGAGGGAAAGATTTATTTACACACTGGGGTATTTCTAGTTTGTCTCAGTCTGAGTTTTCTTTACAGGAGAGAGGAAAAAAATGGTCATGTACTAGTTTCTGTTGTAAAAAACCTCGAGCTTAAAGAGCCTTGTGGTGCTTTTGGGAAAGCACTTTGAGGAACACTGGGCAGATCTGCCTCAAAAATCTGGCTGAATCACTGTCCCAGCACAGTGTAAATTACATTACCACTTTTTTTCTTAGTACTTCCATCTGAATGGGAATGGGAATTTAACAGCTGCATAAGGCTGCTGTAAAGAGAATTAATTGATGTTTTTACAGTGCTTTGCAAGGCTAGCATTTTATTGTTACTTATTTGTTTATCCATCATGCCATGTTATTTTTCATCCCAGTAATAATACTCTACAAATAGTACATCTCTTCAAAGAGAAGAAAATCAGGACACTGAGGGTAAGAACAGACTACTAACGCGTATTAGTGATGGGAAGACTGTTTCCAGACATTTGCAGAAACATGTTAGGGGAAATAAAAAAAAGACCAAAACCAAGTCACACCAGAATATGAAACACGATTCAGACCTTAAAGAAAAAGTCACACTATTATCTTTTTGTTTTCACTTAAAGCCCCCTTAATTTAAGACAAAGTGTACAAGTTAAAAACATAGGAATGAACAGAATACTGACCTGAAACAAAATAAAATTGCACCGGTCTCCCCAATAGGATTAATTTCTCCTAACTATGCTGTCTGCAGGTTTGGTGTGCAACCTCCATTAGTTATCTCCGCCAATGGAAGCAGGCACTTTGAGGGGCCATTAAACCCATTTCCTTTAGACATACTGTTTTTTGAGAGGTTCTTGAGACAGAGCTTTAGATCAAATGGATAAATAGTTCTTCGTGTTTATTAATAAGAGCGCATTTGAGCTGCATAGAAACTGAACCTGGAGGCAAACTCGAAAGGAAAATGTTGAGTGTGCTCTCTGCTTTCATGTGCCTCTCACAATACTGTGCTAGAATGGCTGCAGTAGCATCCCGTGGTTGATGTCAGCCAGATGTATTGTCCTGCAATCACACAGAAACAGATAGTGCTTGTAAACAACCTGAATTCAACTCAAATTGCCAAGATGTTTAATAATGCATATAATTGTGTCTCAGGAGCATAGCACTCTTCAGACTGCTTCTGGAATCAGCTAGCTCAGAAGCTGTACAGGAGTAAATACAGTGTAAATATAGGAAGTTGATTTCTATTTTCCAAGCTTTCCATTATGCCATTAGTTTTTCTTTAAACCTTCCACAACTTTCCAGGTTTGTGGGGTTTTTTTTTCTTTTCTTTGTTTGCTTGTTTGTGTGTATTTCTCTGTATAATTTCTCAAACTGGTTATTGTATTCCAGGGGAGTTTGTAACTGTCCCAAAGAGGAGAAATGTTACCCCTTTATATTTATTATTTATTTATTTCTATCAATTAATGGATTAACTACAACAGCACAAACGAGGCTTTCATGCAGATAGTCTGCTCTACTTCTAGAGGTATTACTTCCCACTATAAGATTCAATCGTTATGCAGGAGCTTTAAACTCTATTGCAGATCTATGTTGTTATCCATGTTGTTTGCTTCTGCCTGTTTGACAAAGCAATCAAGTTCACTTCTTTGTTTTCTGTGCACCTGTAAACTTTGTATGCTGTGGTTTCTTCCCTCGCCCCCCAATATCAAGTGATTTGGAATGAGTTACCGTGTATTAATAATTTCAATACATTATACAAATAACTGCTGTACAATTATGGCAATACAAGGGAGCTGGGCCTGTTTAGCTTGAAGAAGAGGAGACTGAGGGGTGATCTTATTAATGTTTATAAATATGTAAAGGGTGAGAGTCAGGAGGGCGGAGCCAGGATCTTCTTAGTGATGGTCAGAGATAGGACAAGGGGCTATGGGTGCAAGCTGGAGCTTATATTCCATGTGAATATAAGGAGAAACTTTTTCATTGTGAAGGTGACGGAGCACTGGGACAGGCTGCCCAGAGAGGTCTCTGGAGACATTCAAACCCCACCTGGATGTGCTCCTGCGCGTAGATGGTCTTCTGAGGTCCCTTCCAACTCCTAAACGTCTGTGACATTGTGATTCTGTGAATTACAGTTCAAAGTTAAATTCAGGTAAAGCCTTTGCGACTACCTGTGGTACCATTACAGTAAGAATTTAGAACCAGAACCTTAAAGAGTCTTGTAAGAAGGAGTTGAGTCCTTTTGATTTCAATAAGAAAAAAGACTCTTGAACACATTCATGAATTACAGATCTCAGCATGTTTATTCAGGCTTTAAATTTTCACGTTTTAGGAAGTGGACTATTAATTTTAGTCCTTTCCTGATGGATTGTGAAAAACACTAGCTATTTTTCCAGGCTAACTATTAGGCTGTAAGCCATAATGTGAAATGGGCTGCTGTTACACTGTGAAGCTTTTTATTTCTATTATTTTTAATCGTTATCAAACCATCTAACCCTATGTCCCTATCAAGCTATACTCCTTTGCACTGATGTGGAGTGCTAGAGGCTGTTTCATAGAGGAGCACCAGAAACTGGGCATAATTTGGTTCCCTCTAAAGTAGATGACAAAAAACATTCGTAATTGTTGTTGGTGGGTTCAGATTCTTTATTTTGTCCCCCACTGATTTTACAGGATCAAAATCAATGGTGTCACCCTGTTACTTTTAAAGTTGACTTCACACACAGTACTTTTACACATGAAACCCAACACTGCTACCTCCTTACTGTTGTGTTGGGGTTTCCTGCTGAAACTCTAGTTAGCCTGGAAAGATCTGACAGAAGCACTGCCATTGATGATATGGGGGCCAGTTTCCTCTAAGATGAGATCTTAGGAAAACAGTGCACATTATAACAGTGCAAAAAAATTGTTCTTCTAAGAATATTATTGTTCTTTTCCTGAAAAATACAAAAGTGTACAAGAAATTTCTAGGTTTGCACATTTCAGCATATAGGTCATGATGTATACAGTAAAGATAAAAAATGCAGGAAGAAATCAATTCTGTTATCATTTTAAATGTATGATTCACAACAAGTAAACATATGTTTCTCTTTCTCCTTTTTTTTTCCTGCACAGTAATGAAGTTTTAGGTAATAAAATGTGTTGCCTGAAGATAAGAAGTATTATCTAAAACACATTTCTGTCAATTAAATTGTCTTCTATTACTTCCATTGAAGCGCTGGCGGACTTTTGATTTGACTGATTTTTAAGAATACTGAAGAACACAAGACGTTGGAATTGGAATGTGCACTGCTAATTTATGATGTTTAACCATAATGGAGATAGCACATAATACTTGGGAAATTGCTTTTTACTATGAATGAGTTCTTAGCATTTAACTTATGCTTTTTATAAAGCTATATCTGCCACAGAACCTTCCATTTTAACTTGTAATACTGTTTGTGTTCTTATTTAGTGTTTTGTCCTAGTAATTAACTATAAAACTTGCAATGAAATAAGGCTGAAGAACTATCCTCCCATACGTTCAACTCTCTCTAATGAGCACATTGAGATAAAGCTCAATCCAATACTTAAATGCCAATGAAGTAAAGATGCTTGTGTTTTAAAGCTAGTGCTTATTTAAATGCACACTGTGGTGAATAAACATCCTTACAAACTTGTAGCTCATATAATGTATATTTACCATAAATCAACTAGCCTAAGAAAATTAAGCACTATTGATGTTTGGATATGGTTGGACTCAATGATCTAAAGGGTCTCTTCCAACCCAGGTGATTCTAGGAAATTGTGCCATAAGAATGTTTCCAGACAGTTTATGTAACATACACACATTTTAACTCTAGAATTAAATTCTGCTCCGTTCTCTTTCAGTATCTCAGAAATTTGGAAGGACATTTTGTGTCTGTATATTGGTGTGAAAGAAGGAGTGATCTTCAGTCTCTGGCTCACTTTGTGTTACTCTGGAGAGTGCATGACAAGCTGCAGAGTCTAGAAACTAAAAGCGATAATGTTGGTCAATGGCAGTCTGGCCAAGAGAAATGATTTTTTTTGAAGCTAGTGTCACTTTTCACATAGCATAGTTTCTCGTCATATAGGTCAGTTAGTAAATCCCAGACTCAACTCACTTAATCTGGAAGTCAGAAACAGAAGTAACCTCTTCTAATGGTATAAATCTATTAAAAAAAGACTGCATGCAAGCTAATCACTGTCATTAGGGCATAGAAATTCTTATAATATTTCAATCTTTCTGTATCTACATTAGGAAGAAAGGTTTCCAAAGTTCCTGTTCATTCCATTGACTATAAAAGTAATCTCAACATTCAGCTCTAGATAAGAACATCTGCACTGCAGCTCTAGATAAGAGCATCTACATTTGCTCAGACAAAGCCCATGCTAGGTATCTATCTGCTCTAAACTGGGGACTGAGCTCCTTTTGTAACAGGACAATTTGTTTTACACGGTGCTTGTTTTAGGATTAATACCAATTGTAGGACAGGATGAATCACCTTTGGAACCGCTTTTTTTGTCTATAGGAGGAGCCTAGATAGTTAGCTTAGACTGGATACTTTTTTAGATGACTATAATTAAATGAAATGAATCTCAGCCTAGGGGACATCTCCTACAGGCCCAAAATACAATGCATATTTCATGTTTCTGTTGGTGGCAGCGGGTGGCCTAAAGATCAGAAAGATATGATCCCTTCTCTGCCCTCATTTTGCCTATTACAGTAAAAAAATGGGCAGAGCAGGGAGGAAGAGAGGCGGCGGTAAGCAGGGGAATAAGCAGTAAAGATATAAAATTGCTCAGGTCTACTGTGACCACCCTCAGTTGCAGTACAATTGCAGCCTGAGGACTGCAACAAAAGCTGTGAATAGTTGCTCTGTCTCTGTGGCAGCAGATGGTGGGGATTATGGTTCTCTCAAGTGCTGATAGCTTCCCTTGAGCAACACCTTTTTTTTTCTTTTCCTTTTTTTTTTTTAACAGAAGGCAGACATTTATTTTAAGTGTGCAAAAATGTAACCTCCCTTTCAGCTCCGAAGGAAAGTGGTAGTGGGGTCACCTCGTTATCGTGTATGAATATAGCTGGAGGTGATATTTTTATATAGAGAAATTTTTATATATATATATATAGGATACTTGTTCTTATATTTCTTTTCCCTCTTCTCTCCCTCACGGTTTTCCTTGTTCTTTAAAAATAAATAAAATTATAAAAAGGTAATTTCACATTTATTGCTCAAACTTTCACCATAGATACATAGAAAAAAAAGTGAAATTAAATTTATTTTAGAAGTGATATCACGACTGCAGTCTTTAGAAATCCTTGCTAGTACATACAGAAAAATGCAAAAGATTTTTCTTTTAACCTTATTAAAAAAATTATGTTACATGCTTATATTTTAGGCATGTCCAAAGAAACAAACATCTTAAAGATGTCTAGTTCTCAGAAGATGGAGGAGTCTCTGCTTTCCATTAGAAAAAAAGATTGCTTCAGGCGTCTCAATTTAGGCCCCTTAGGGCTCCTCTATTTGTATAAGTAAAAATCAAAACAGTGGAACTCACTAGGAAAATGAGGAATGTCTAGAGAAAATGTTAATATTAGAGACTCAACTAATCTAAAATATTGTCAGCCCACGGGATGTGACAGCTTATGTAAGCTGGGAGTCTTTGCTTTTATCTTTGTGGAACTAACACTTTGAAGGCAGTAGTTAATATCTCTTAATCAAGATTTTGCAGTATTTCAGGAGTATGAATTAAGAGCTGACCAAAAAAAATGTTTTAAAATAACTTTTTGCAAGCTTAGATTGTAGGCAACTATTAAAATGTAATCACAGAAGTTATCAGAGTTCATATTTATTTTTTCAGAAGTTAACTGAATCACAAAGTTGGAAAAGACCTTTGAGATCATCGAGTCCAACCATACCTGTCCCCTACTAAACTATATCCCTGAGCACCTCATCTACCCACCTTTTAAGTACATCCAAGGTTGGTGACTCAACCACCTCCCTGGACAGCCTGTTCCAATGGCCAATAACTCTTGCAGTGAAGACATTTTCCTAAAGTCTAAGATTAGTAATATTGAATTTAAAAAAAAATTGCTGAAGGCATCATTAAAGTATAAAACTGGAGGCAAAAAAGAAACCTCTTTCCCCTTTGTAACTGACCAAGTTACATAATGGATGTTATTCAACATTATTTAGCTGCCTTGGGTTCATATGGACTCTTCCATACGAACTACACTAAGGGGGCTGAGACATGATTAGACTCAAGACACTCTCTGTAGTCACATCTGCCTTCTCTTCCTTCCTCTCAGTCTCTATTTCCCTTCCCTTTCTTCCCCTGAAATCCTCAAGAAATTTTATTGCTAAGGCACAGCCCTGAAAGAGAAAGGTCTTACTGTCATGGATGACTCAGTTTAGCTGAAAATAATACAACACATTGGATTCATTCCAATGAAAACCCCGTCTTTCTAATGGCAGCAAGAGCTCTGGAGTAGCTACATGGCTCAGGGTGTGAGAGAAGCTGATGCGTCCAAGCTGGCAGTGACCTCAAGTTTGTCGGCTTTTCGATAGCGTACATGAAATGAGTTTCAGTTCATCCATAGTTGGACACTTTACTACCCCAAATGAGCAAGAGCAGGAAAGTTAAGCAGGGAGAAACCATGATTTTGTTGCCACCTTGAGCTGGGGCTCTCGGGGTTAACTTTTGTGTTGCTATTTAACTCCAGTTGGTAACTGAGCATCATGCAGCAGCTAGCTTGGTTCCCCAAGGGGATAGGGAGGAGAATGGAAAAAAGCCCTCACATGAGGGTTAAGATAGAGACAGTTTAATAGGATAACAAAGGAAGAGAATAATAACAGTAATAACAAGAGTAACAATAATCCAAGTTATACACACATGCAGGAAAAAACCCTACCTAATGCCCATTTTGTTTCTGAGCAGCAATCCTGTCTTTCAGCTAGCCTTCCCCATTGTAAATGGAGTATGGCATTACATAATTTGGAACATCCCTCTGGCCAGCCTGGGTCAGCTGTCCTGGCTGTGCTCTCCCAGCTTCTTGTGCACCTGGCAGGGTGTGGGAAGCTGAAAAGTCCTTGGCTTAGCGTGGATACTCAAACTTCCTAGCAACAACTAAAAACATCAGTGTGTTATCAACATTTTTCTCATACTCACTCCAAAACACAGCACTGTACTGACTACTAGAAATTTAACTCTATCTCAGCCAAAACCAGGACACTCTACAAGCAGACTGTTGTCCTCTGCCAGCACTGCTGTTATCCATGTCCTGAAGATGATGACAGAGCATCTCAGTTCCAGATGCAGTGAGTTGAAATCTTCCAAGATCCAGCAGATCTTTATACCTGTGTATATGTTATTACTTTTAAATATAAATAGTTGTAAAAGCCTCTTCCTTGCTTCCCTAAACTGCTGGACCATGTTTTCTGTGAGGGAACTGATGCAGCATAATTGCAGTTATTAATCAGCTTCTCTTTCTTTGTGTTTTCCATTCAGCAACTGCACAGGATTTTTAAGACTTACTGAGAACAGGGGGCAAGAAGCCAGGAAAAAAAACCTGCCAGGTTAATGCTCTCCAGGGTTGAAAAGAGCCTGAAAGGCAGAACAGGAAGCCTGGACCTTGAGTTTTGCAGTGAATCTGCAGTTTCTGTAAGATTTAAACTTCTGGCTGTCCTTAAATTGATGAGGACCCGGGAGTCTGGAAATCTGTAGTACAGAATTCTTGGGATCATGGATTTCTAGGACAAATAGTGAGAGATATTTTTACAGTAAGCTACTAACCCAAAACTTTCTGGAGAAAAACTGCTACTTTCAGACATCAATGTCCATGACTAGGAATAGGGAGGGAGGCAATGGAGGACTTGCTGGAGGAGTTTAGAAAATAGCTGTGATTTAAAGGCTTGTTCTATTGAATCGAAGTGCCTCCAGAACAGCTTCTGAACTGCAGGCTAGAGGGTTTCAGATGAGGCTGGCTGAAAGCGTTTGTTGGAGGGGGACCCTCAGAAAACTGTCCCATGGTCTGAAGGTTGATGGGAGACTTCTGTAAGTAGCCCCTGAGACAAGGTGAGAAGGATGTTTCATTCCAAGCAAATAAAAATACAGCAACTTTCTTCTAGACTTTAACGTTTCCAACATTTTTAGGTAGCTATAATTTGGGAAATGATTTGTCATTTCCTCTCCCATAACAATTCTCCTCATGCACTGCACCTGAATTCTACCTTTGCTTGTCTGCTAAAGACTACTATATTTCTAAATTAATCTCCCTATGATTTAGGTCTGGTTTGTTAATATATTTTTTACTTTGAGTGAAACAAATGTTTGGTTTTTTTTCCCCAGAACATTATCTTCTATTATGCTAGGACTGCTAAGGACAGGCAGGATACCTTTCTTATTCTGCTAATACAGAGACTGAACACAAGAATAGGTTGTGTCATCCTCACCTCCAGCCCTAATGAAACAAATGAACTATTGTGGAGCCACATTTTCTACAACATTTAGAAGACTCCTTGAACCCTGCATGGGATTGCCTTCTCAATGCTTCTGCCATAAATGTTGGATTTCTACAATGTACCTGAATGTGTATGTGAAATAAAAGCAGAAATTTTCAGTGTTAGATTGGCTCTACCAAAAAATAACAAAAGAATCCAAAGCTGTATTTTCCTAGCCATTATTTCAGGCACAGAACAGGGAGTTTTCAGTGGACTAATCTGCAATACCATTCTGATATATTATTTTCACTTCTTCCCTCTGTTTTTGGTCAGTGCTTTGAGCTATTTTAACTAATAATACTAAATCTAGAAGTAATTGTGTAGTTTGGTGAAAATACAGGGTAAATTTGTTGAGCTGTTTTGTTCAGAATTTAGTGAACAAATTTCTGTGAAACTTTTGAGTCATGATCATGGAATAATAGAACTATAGAACCATAGAATCATAGAATGGTTTGGGTTGGAAGACATCTTAAAGATCATCTAGTCCCAACCCCCTGCCATGGGCAGGGACACCCTCCACTAGCCCAGGTTGCCCAAAGCCCCATCCAACCTGGCCTTGAACCCTGCCAGGGACCCAGGGGCAGCCACAGCTTTTCTACCTGGCCCCTGAGCCAGGGCCTCACCATAGGGAAGAATTTCTTCCTCATATTTAATACAAATCTAACCTTTTAAATTTTAAGGCCATTTCCAATCCATGCCCTTGTAACCAGCCCCTCTCCATCTTTCCTGTAGCCCATTCAGATACTGTAAGGTTGCTCTAAGGTCCACTTGAAGTCTTCTCCAGGCTGAACAAGCCCAACTCTCAGCCTGTCTTCACAGCAGAGCTGCTCCAGCCCTCTTATCACCTTTGTGTCCTCCTTTGGACTATCTCCTAAAGCTCTGTGTGTTTCTTCTACTGAGGGCCCCAGAGTTGGATGCGGTACTCCAGGAGGGTTCTCACAAAAGTGGAGTGGAGGGGGAGAATCACCTTCCTCAACCTGCTGTCAGGCTGTATGTGATCATAGCACTTTTCTCCCATAGCTTCTACAGTTCACATCACTCTCCAAATCTTAATTTAAAATGAAATCTTGCTCATATTGCTTTGGAAAATATCAATATTAAAATATTGATTAAATTATCACCCAAAGATAGTATATTCCATAAACTTTCCAATGGGTGTCTGTAGGAACTAAAACAGCAGTCATCACTGTAAACTCAGAATCACAGATCACAGAATGTTAGGAATTGGAAGGGACCTCAAAAGATCATCTAGTCCAACTAACCTGCCAGAGCAGGATCACCTAGACTAAATCACACAGGAACATATCCAGACAGGGTCTGAATGTCTTCAGAGAAGGAGACTCCACAACCTCTCTGGGCAGTCTGTCCAAAGGCTCAATCACCCTCACAGGGAAAAATTTCCTCTTTATATTCAAATGGAACTTCCTAGGCTTCAGCTTGCACCCATTGCCCCTTGTCCTATCCTTGGACATCACTGAGAAGATCCTGGCTCCATCCTCCTGACTCTTGCCCTTTACATTTTTAAAACATTAATAAGGTCACCCCTCAGTCTCCTCTTCTCCAAGCCAAAGAGTTCCAGTTCCCTCAGCCTCTCCTCATAAGGAAGGTGTTCCACTCCCTTCATCATCTTGGTGGCCCTGCACTGGACTCTTTCAATGAGTTCTATGTCCTTCTTGAACTGAGGGGACCAGAACTGGACACAATATTCCAGGTGTGGTCTCACCAGGGCAGAGTAGAGGGGGAGAAGGACCTCTCTTGACCTACTAACCACCCCCCTTCTAATACACCCCAGGATGCCATTGGCCTTCTTAGCCACAAGGGCACATTGCTGGCTCATGGTCATCCTGTTGTCCACCAGGACCCCCAGGTCCCTCTCACCTACACTGCTCTCCAAGACTATCAGGCTCATCTCAGTATGTGTAGCAATCCAGCTGTGTAGATGTCTACATCTGAATTGTATGGTCCGGCATGGATCTGAACTACTTTTATAGTCACAGAGAGAACAGGCACTTAAATTATGTCTTTTATCTGACCTATTTTTGATTTCTACCTCAGGATGAGATGAATCAGGTTCTGTAAGTGCCCATTTCTCTCCCTGGTCTTTGGGAGTCAAAAAAAAAAAAAGAAGAAGCCCTAGTTGAAATATAGACAATTACTTTGTAGACATTTAAAATTGGGTGAATTGAAACCTGCCTGAGGTGCCTAAAAATATGAATGAATTTTTCTTTAGAGCCTCTGTTCTTCAAGAGACACTTGTTATCTCTGGTGCAGAATAATATTAGATTTCATACATAGAGACCACAGATACAAAGAATTAAAGGTTCAGTACCAGAGGTACTGAAGTTCTGACACTCTAGTTTCTATGAAGGAAAAAAATCACAGAGCAACATGCTTCACAGAGATCTATGGGATACCTAAGATCTGAATGCTAGGACACAGTCTAACAACTAAACTAAAGCCTTGCCTTGACCTCTAGCTCCACAACTCAGTACATTTTAGCAATGTGATACATGTGATGTACAACATATAGGCAGGGAATAAGCAAGGAAATAAAACTGTATAAGCATGTTAAATGATATACATAAAAAAACAGTCCTAAATTTTCAATATACAACATTAAAATTAGATGTTGCTATAGGGGAATCTTGAAGTTGCAATGCATAGTTCTGTGAAAAAGTTGGGTCAGTAGTTAGAGATGATCAATGAGTAAACTGTAAAAGTAATTAACAATTATTAGGAAAATATTAGGAAAACATTTTAAAAAGCAACAGGAAAGACCCAAAACCCACCATGAAGCCTAGTGGAGTTACCATTCATACAACATGAAACTAAGGGTTTCCCTGTGAGTGTTTGATTCATAACGCTTGAAATGAGTGACAAATTGTGATTGGATCCCTCAGGCACATGGTATCGTTTCTCTTTTCTTGATGGAAAAGCATAAAGGATGAGGTGTGTCACATGAATATGCATGATGTTACATGGGAAATTAATTTGCGTATCAATGTAAGTTAAAAATTCTTGCTAGTCCTTCTCTTGATCTTTCTTAGAACATCAAGAGAATAATGTTGAAAATAGTAATTAATATTAACACACACTGTTAAGTGTTGCATTGAATCAATATTCTGAAAACCTTTTTCTTGTCATCTGTATTTATACTGGACATAATTTTTTTAAGACTAAATTGCATAATCTTTTTTTCCTTAATTTTTTTGCTTTTGGATTATCCTAAGGAAACAGTGCAAGATTCTGAGATATTGTAAATTCATACAGCACTGCTGGATTCATTTGTTATTTGCCAATTGACACACCTGAGAATGTGGCTAGACATTTATATTACTTTTTCTTATTTTATCTAACTTCTCTTATCCTTATAGCATACAAGGCATTCTTGCAAAGACAATAATTTTCATGGTCTTCCTTTTCTAGCTGCAAAGGATGTTTTGTCTTATGGTACAATCTTCCTGCTATGAGAGAATCCTGCACTGGATAGCAGGGATCTCTTTGTAGCTTTTGTGGTCAACCACAGCTGTAGCTTACTCTGCTGTTATTTGGAGATCTCAAATGAGGTGTCACCATAGTCATGTCCGAACATAAAGAATACAGTCCCATAAATTATTAAAGAAAGAGCAAATTATTTCTGCCTACTGACATTTTAAACACAACAGTTTATCTGGTGGAGCCTCAACATGAAGCCAGGAGCACTTCAGTCTCCATTTGACCTTGAGGATTGTTTCTTCTCAGCTCTGAATGAGATGACAGTTCTAGTCAATGCATTCTTTCCTTGGCAGCATTTCCTTTGTTTTGCTGGCTGAAGGTAATTCAAATGGATTTCAGCTATGTTTTTCCTTTCCAGGGCCATGTCAAACAGTGGGGTTTCCTCCAAAGCAGGTGCATATCTGGGTTTCCTCCAGCAGCAACCAGGCTGAAGGTGCAGGATGGAAACTGCAATGTATGATAGAATATATTCACATGGAGTCTACTCTGATCCAAACACCAAGGGAAAGAAGCGGTGCATGTCCTTGTCTCAAGTCAGCAGGGTCTTCCTATGACCAGGAGTTCCTAAGTGTGGTGGTTTTGACCCTAACTAGAGGCCAAATACCCACCAAGCCGCTCACTCACTCCCAGAGGAGGAACAGGCAGAGCCACCGTGGGTTGGGATAAGGACAGTTTACTGGCAAATATCAAAATGAATATAGAACAATAATGGCTTTTTACACGAACACCCGGTGCTAACACAGAGTACCTTGAACTGACGATTACAGAGGGCTGCCCGACCATAAAAACTGACTGACCCAACACCCCAGCCACACTCCAGCTGTCCTAGATGCAAAGAACAGCCCCCAGCCCTTCCCCAACCAGCTGCTTTTATGGGCAAGTGGTGTCAGGTGGTGTGGAAAACAGCTCCGGCTCACTCAGCTCACCTGGGCTGACTCAGCTCACCTGTGTTGGCTGACTGGGGAGGTCAACCCTGGGCTAGCCAGAACCAGGACACTAAGCCAGAGTATCATAGCACTGGATTCTTTTACTTTTAAAAGTAGTTCAGAACTAAACCTCCTAATTTTGGTACCATTGCATTTTACGCAGTAACCATATAATTTTATCATTTCTTACTTACATAGTAATGGTTGGTAATACTGCATATAGCTGTAAAAATAAGATGAAATAACACCTAATCCACAAATTGGATAAATGATAATCACATTTTAATATTACAAAACATCTCAGCACAGGAAAGATGTTAAGTATTTGTCCAGCTTTATGGAGGTGTTTGCAATCTATTAAAAAATGAATGCATGAGTGCATTAGAGAGAACAGAATAAAAAAGGCATAAGAATCTAAATTTAGTAGAGACATTATAATGAATAGGAAATAAATAAACGTTTAAATTTAAGTATGAGGTTAAGTGCTTTGCTGAACTCGGGTTTTAATATTAACTTTAATTTTGAGGAAATGTGGTCGTCTGCATAGGTCTGCTCAACTAACTGTACTAAAAAGTATTAGCAATTGTGCTCTTCTGGATGTTTTTGCAAAAACTACCTTATTGCTATCAGAATGACAAGATAATGGGTGGCACTTTCAAATATGCTGACAAAGCACACAAGAATAGAAAGTTGGCAGAGATTTCAGATATCCTAGAACAACATATGTTGGGATGAATGTCAGGAGATCTCTGTTTCAACACTGCTCCTTCATATCAGAGATTTGACCAGGTAATTCAGGACTTTGTGGGTCTCGCAAAGTTCCAAGGACAACCTGTTCCAGTGCCTGACTGTCATAATTTTTCATATATTTGTTCTGAACCTCTTTGTCTTATTACATCTACGGTCTTTTGTCCTCTCACCAAGCTGCGCTTTTAAGAGCCTGGTTTTGTCTTGAAGACTTCCTTGTAGTTATGGGCAGGATGGTGTTAAGTCCTCCTGAAGCTGTCTCCTCTCCAGGACAAACAAGCCAGGTCGCCCAGTATCTTGTCAAGGGCAATTAGTGCAGTTCTTGCTCCCTGCACACCCCCTCTTTGGTGGACCATCACTGAATTCATGCCAGTTTACCAATGCCTTTCTTTTTTGGGTGTCCCAAAAGTGGATGCAGTATTGTAACTGTGGGCTAATGACTGTTGGTTTGAGAAGAATCACCTCTCTCCAACTCCTGGCTGTTCCTGCATCAGTAACCCAGAACACTGTTGATCTTTCCTGCCAGAGAATGTTGCTGGCTCATATTCAGGTACTTCCCCACCAGAACTTCCAAGTCCTTTTCAGGAGAGCTGCTCCTCAGCTGTGCAGTGATAATTGATATAAATTGCAGAATTTTGCATTTTTTTCCCCTGTTGAATTTAATGAAGTTCCTGTTGGTCCTGTCCTCCAACCCATCTACATCCCTGAGAGGGAGTTTTTATAAAACATAAAATAGATTAATATAGTATTATTATTTTCTGTAATAAAAGTTATATGGCATCTTTCTACAGAACCCAGCATTAATAGGTAGTGACTATTGCTCAGTGTAACTAAAGAAACATATCTTTAACTGCACCAAAAAAAAAAGTTCCAAGCAAAAATACTTGGCTCCTCTCCTGCAGCCACTGCTGAAATGAACACTGAATAAAAGAGAGAAGAAAACAAAGCATCACAAAGGAAAAATCATCTTCTTTTATGTCTTCATCATCATTGACTAAAGTTGGATTTCAAAGTATTTTTCAAGCTGTTTGGATACACATCAACTTGTAAGGGTAAAGGGAAGAAAAAAGGAAAGGAAAAAAACTCAGCAGCTTTTCAGCCCTGAGCGCCAATGGATTATATTTTCCCCCATGTTTCTTTGCAAGCCTGCTCCCTTTTTTGTACAGTTTTATTTATGTGGCAAAGTATTAACTCAGCAGTAAGCTAACAGCCACATGGAGTTATGAGAGGACACATTTGACTTTTCTGCTGAAACATGATATTCTTTATGAAACAATAGATTGTAGAGAGGAAATAATGATTCCTGGGAGACTGAATGTCTCAGGGGGTTGGGATGTGCAACGGGGCTTTCAATTTCTACCTCAGCACTTTGCATGTCAACCAAATTAGTAATGACCTGAAACTCCTGTCCCACACCTCAGTGGTTGCTCACACCTCGCTGTTTGTAAGGGAGCATTGGGAATGGGCTGCTGCTTCTCATTTAGGGAACAGAAAGGAAACCAAACTATTTTCCCTCTTGTTCTGCTAAATAAAAGTAAAGGCTTTGCTTCTGCTGTAGTTCAAACCATCGAGTCTGAACATTGCCATTAGGTTGTTTGGGCTGTTCTCCCTGCAGAACCATGTCTTGACCATGGCATCATTAGATGCTTCACCCACCAGTTACCTAATTCCCTCTTGGATATTAAACCAATGACAGCATGCAAAACAAGCCTAAGGCAATTCAGCAAAGCAATTAGCATAGTCAAAATAGGCTTGTTACTGGCAGAACTGGCTGAAGTGATAACTCCTGAATCCTGCATAGAGCTTTTAATGAGATTCATGTGTAGACTTAACAGCAACTGAACCATTCAAAACTGTCCAGCTGTCTGGAGTGTTCAGGTGCATGATGGGTTGTGATAGCTGGAGCTGTATTATAGAGGATACAGAGAGCAGTGCTTTTAAAAAAAATGTTAAGAGGAAGTGTCTGCAACCTGCGTGTAACCTTGCTACCATGTGGTCTGTTTACCAGCTGTAGTACAGAAAAAGCTTTTAGGCTTAGTCTCACGGTGTTCTTGTTATATTTAGCTGCAACAGAAACTAAAATTTAGTTATCCAGTAGGGAAACTTTTGGTCTAAGCTCCTTTTGTAATTCATGGAGAGGTAGAAAGTTACTCCAGAGAATGTGTCTTAATCTAAAATAAGTGTTCATGATGAGCGGGATCATTTGCACTCCAGAAGTACTAATCTCTTTCCATTTCCTAAAGAGAGAGTACAGACAATTGGCACAGGCAAGACAAAAAACTTTTGCATTGTTTATTTCAGATGAGGTGAAACTCAACCACAGGTCCTCAAAACCTGCATCACTGCCATGAGTACCATTCTGCCTTACAGACCCTTCTTAAGGGAATTCAGGGTAAATGAGTATTTCACAGACCGTGCTAACTAGTCTCATTTTGCATGTATACAACAGATGGTAAACCTATTAGTAAAATGTAATTCATGATAGGAAAAATGGCCAAATATTTGTGAAGCAGGATGGAATAAATGCAGGGAAGGATCCTGAAACCTAAGGTTTTTTTGAATATACAGAGCTCAATGCTATATCATTGGTTTTCTCAATGACTCCTACCTACACATGTTTCTGCATAACAGAGAACAACCTACCAGTGCTGTTGCTCCAAGACCTGTATGTCTAAGTCATGCAATAGGCAGCTGTATTTTGTTTAAGGACTCCAATCCCTACTGACTGTCTCTGGAGTTTACCAGCCTTTTGGGGACAAAACAGTACCAATGAAGAGAGATGGGAATGTGGAATAAACCACACAGTAATTAACAGCGCAGGGTAGTTGCTGAGTAGGTCTTCATTCCCCTGTGCTATAGGAAAATCAATCTTTTAGAAAGTAAAGAAACATAATCAAGTTTCATTTAAATCTTGCTAAGTAAAAATCCAACTTTCTAATGGCCTTATCAAGGGGATTTAAAATGTCTCGGCAACTTTTACACTTACAGGTTTTCCAGATTTTCTTTTCATCCCATCCACTTCTTTCTCTAGCCTTGGTATAAATTTCTCTTAATATAAAAGTTGCCTGGTAGCAACAGAGGATACATTTCAGAAAAGAATTTCAAAATAGGGGAGGAGGAGAGTTGAAAAGATTTTATATACTTCCCATCTCTCAGCGCCTTTTACTGTGACACCTCTCAGAGAGGGCCACACTTCAGCCTGATGGTGAAATGTCTCCTTAGCATGCAGACGATGTCTTCTATTTGATAAACAGTTGGGAAGTTGGATAAGAGAACAGCTTAAAGCAAGCATGGCAGAAATGGCAGCAGGCAGATTCAATTTCTCCAAGAGTGCTTGAATATGTGGCTATAATAGAGCTAAATATTATCTGTTGTAGTGTCCTGATGTGTATATTGACTTGTTTTCCATTGTGCCAAGAACTTTCATGGCATCTTTATTATCAGAACAGGGCAACGCTTGTCTGAACTCAATCTGTGGCTTTGAATTTGTCAGGTACAAGAGGACAATTGTGCAATGCTATTCTTCATTTTTTAAATGACAGTAGGTATGTTCAAACTGTCTGTGTGATCTGGATCAGAACCAAGGGCTTTGTCATTTTCTGTCCAAAGTTGTGACTACATTCAAAGAATTCCAAATGTGTTGCAAAGCCTTTTAAAATGATTAACAGAACTCATAGTAAGTAATAGAAGTCACTACTTCCAGGCCTGCTACTGCTCCTCAGGTAATAGCTGCAGGAACAGATGACTGACTGAGTTGAAAAGCCTGTAGCTTCTCTGTTTGGTCTGTCAGGGAGGCAGAAGGAGCAAAATTCCTGTCACCTCAATGCATGGTTTTCTACCAGTATGAGAAGTCATTTTCAGAAGGACCACATAGGGCTCCTTCACAGAATCACAGAATCACAGAATCACAGAATCACAGAATCACAGAATCGCAGAATCGTAGGGGTTGGAAGGGACCTCGAGCAATCATCAGGTCCAACCCCCCTGCCAAAGCAGGCTCCCTATCTCATATTACATAGATAGGCGTTCAGAGTCTTGAATATCTCCAGAAAAGGAGACTCCACCACCTCCCTGGGCAGCCTATTCCAGTGCTGTGTCACTCTTACTCTGAAAAAGTTCTTCCTCATGTTGGTGCGGAACTTCCTATGCTCCAGTTTACAGCCATTGCTGAAAAGGAGCTGGCCAATTCCCCCTGCATCCCATGTCTAAGATATTTATAAACACTAATTAGGTCCCCCCTAAGTCTTCTTTTCTCAAGACTAAACAGTCCCAGTTCATTCAGCCTGTCCTCATACAGGAGATGCTCCAGGCCCCTAATCATCTTCCTGACAGTGTCCCTCATCCTATTCTGATCTTTTTGATGTGGGAAAGAAGAGCTCTTCACTCTCTATGTTGACAACCTAAATCTTCCACTTCTTGGCTGTTTACCTTTGCTGGGCATAGAGGCCTCATTGTTGCCACTATTTTCTTCCTCACCGACCTTCAGATCTGCTCATTTTGGTACTGTTCCTCAAAAGTAGAGCTGTGCAGCCGTATCCTAGCTGGATGGAAAAGCCTGTACAATGTACACTAATAAAGAGTATCAGAGACTTAACCTAGATTATTTGAATTGTCCTTCACTTGTGCCTTGACATAATCTTATGACCATTTGCCTCTCTTTGTAGACCATCCTGAGAAATAAGGTGTTTGTGTGTCTCGGATAGGGTGGACTGGTGTCTTTAGGACTATGTGCCTGAAATTCCAACTCCTATCAGTCGAAGGCAGATACAGTACAAGCCTTAGATCTCATTCTCCATCATATACAACAGTCCTAGAGGGGACAGCAATGAGCTTCATTCCAAACCAACAGGAACCTTATCATAATAATCTGTAATTCCACAGATTGAACGGTGATAACTTGTTTCTTTCATAAAGCTGTAATTTTATTCTTTCCTATAAAAAAGAAGGCACTGTAGGTTTTCAACATTTAAGATTTCCCTGCCTCCCCAATTTGTCTTGTCATTGTTAAATCTTATCTCTACTTCTTTGTTTCCACCATTCTTTTTAAAGAATCATAATTGGTACAATTATCCTTGCTATGAGAATAATTAGCTATAGCTTTTTGACACATTAAATGGGGAACATTACATTTTAAGCATCAGGCACTGAAACACTAAACAATACTGCTTTGAATAGGACCATAGAGAAGAGGCTCAGGTGAAACAGTTGCTAATTTTAGTAACTTGAACTTTATACCTTTATAGAAGAAAATTAATCTCACAGTAGTTTTTGGCTGTGAAATAGACAACGCATTTTGGCCCCTTTTAAAAATAGACCTTTGATATTTTCAATGATGGAAGATGGTTGCACTGTGAATCATCCCCTGATGTGTCCAAAAGAGCTTTGCTCTTACAATGAAAAGAAAGTATTTGATTCCTCTCCTGTGTGGTTGGATAAGCAAATAACATCTAATGCAAATGGCATCATCCACCAACACTTGCATTTTAGATATGAAATCTCAGAGAAATGGGCAATGTCACATCTCAAAAAATAAAGGTTACTGAAATGTGGATTGCTTTAGCACTGAAAGCTTTGTAGTATGTTTAGCAAAATTCATTGAAGGAAGTAAATACACATAGGTACTTGTATGATATTTGAGAGGTGCCAGGTTAGTCTTGGTAGCTGCCAAAACGTCCTTCCTACTGAACGTAACAGAAATTCGCATTACCTTTCACAAGACTATTTTGAGACAGTGAGTTGTTCACTTTATTGAGGTATTTTAGATTTTCAGAAAGGCCACTGGAAAAACTGTAGGCCTAAGAAGCTTGCTTTGTATAAGTGGATTACAGTGATGAATTGGTGTAGTAATCATCCTGTTAACAACATGGCTGTGATGAACCTTTTTTTTTTCTTAGCTAAAGAGGAGAATGAAGATGTGATAATTCTATTGAAATAGGAGGTTTTGATTTTTTCTAGAACTGACTTTGGTCAGCAGTGAACTGCAATATTATAATAACATAACTCAGTGTTCAACAGCAGTAAGTAAACGATGATGTAAGTTTGATGGAACTAATTGCTGTAACTAACATAATTGACACTTTAATATATTGGAAAATAGTATTAAGAAATTCTTTAAAAAACAGCATGTTAAGTAAATTGAAAATGTCTTAATTAATAGAGTTATTACCTTTGCAGCTTTTCCCAGGTTGTTTCTGTCAGGCAACATTAAGCTAAACGAGATAAAAAATCACTTGGATTTCAGCAATAAAGAACACTGACTTAATTTCTACTTAAATAAGTCTCTGACTTCTATACTGATTTCAGGATGATTCATCCGAAGCAAACCTAATAAAGCAAAGTGGTATTATTCAGATCCTCATCTAAACTGATAGCTAATATAGGTTTAAATAAAGACCTTGGGATTTAAAATCCCAAAACATTCTGGAAACTGTTTCAGCCATGGGTTAGCACTTAAAAATTGAATTAACTTCTTTCCATCCTGGTTTCTTCATAGTGGTACCTCAGCAGTCCGAGTAGGAAACAGGGAGCAGGAATCTCAGGACTCAGAGCTTAATTTTTCCATCTGAATACGTATCAGAAAAGAAATCCAGCTTATTGCCTTGCACTAAGCAGGTAGCTATTAAAAGCAGAAATAGGAAATGACAGTCAGTTTGCAGCACATTATAGGGCTGAGAAATATATGATCAGTTCCTGGAATTGCTACATGTGTTGTTCTGCAAACTTCAGCATATTAAGTGATTCTTCATGTCTTAATGACCATAAGTGTAACTGAGGGTAAATCTTACTTTACTCCCAATAAAGATTACATATCCCTAAAACAAGTCTTCCATTCTTTGCTCATTGTAGCTAATTGCATTGCAAATTCTGTGGTGCAAAGATTAATTATTATTATATGCCTTACGTCTGGCACATTGGGCCATAACTGTGCTACCACAGTATAAACAAAGTACAGCAAAATTACAGGTACTTTAGATCCCCAGAAGAAGACTAAAATATTAGCAAGTGCTCTTGATTCTTAATTCTACTTCTTTCTTCCAGATACTTAATTCCATTTTGTTCTGCCAGAATATTTGGTACTTCCTTAACCCTCTTCCATTTTGCTTAAATTATATAATTATTAATTACATTAGACATTTTGCATCCACTGATTATTTGTCCACAAAGAAATGTGCAGTTTACACGTGGCTACATGCCCAGTTGATTGCCCTCCTAAACTAGACATTACCAGAAACAGTGCCGTATCATTAAGGACATTCTGTGTTTCAGAATAAAACTGAAACTGCCTCGCCTTTTTCTTTCTTTGGAAGGTGTGTTCAGGGTCCTCCTCTGTTAGAGATGCTTTTCAACTTCTGTCACTATTTTGACATTTTGATGCATCACTGGGGAATGCTGAAATAGTTGGTTTGACACTGGTGTCACAACCTTCCATCTTTGTGTGAAAGCA
>VZTU01001580.1:0-28859 GCA_013400835.1 Zapornia atra
AGGTGGAGTGCCTACGACGGCGATGTCCCTCATCACCATTTTAATTTAAATCTTTATTAAAGGTCGACACCAGCACAATTTTTCCTCGCTCTTCACCCTTCACTCCTCTGATATTTCCATGCTTGTCTGTTTCACTTTATATCTTGCTAAACTGTGATGTGATGCTGAGCAAGTTCAAGGACCCAAATGTCCCCATTTAAGTCTTTTTGAATGCAGACTTTCCATGCTGCTTACCAATCCTGATGACCTGTACAAAAACCTGATGTTTTCCTTCTGCCCTTAAGACTGTTGACTCAGAGGTTGGGAACCATTCCTTCAGAAGTGCATACCTGCCACAAAG
The DNA here is from genome assembly GCA_013400835.1 of Zapornia atra. NCBI lineage: Eukaryota > Metazoa > Chordata > Aves > Gruiformes > Rallidae > Zapornia > Zapornia atra. The sequence goes on from VZTU01001580.1 coordinate 341, forward strand.
TGAATGCCCCTGAAAATAAATGCCGCGGATCCCTCAGAGTTCGGTGCCCATCGCGGGGGGAAGCACAGCTTGACTCAATGTGAGTGACTTAAGCTTCACTTTATTGTACTAGCGCAGGCAAGATATAGGGATGGTTACACACCCGGCATTGGCTAATTGGCTATATTCTTTGCTTACAATTATACAGATTTGTGAAACCTTCTAGTTACCTCATTACTTGTCCACGCGCAAGGCACGGGGGGGATGCGTGCTCCCTCCCCCCAGCCTCTGGCTCAGCACAAGCCAGTGCTATCTTCAAGGCCACAGCACCTGCCTTTGTTTCTTACTTTCCACACTTTCCCATCGCTAAGGCCTCTTATTATTTACAGCACTCTCCTTCTGCCAGGGCCTCTCTGTACTCTGTACAGAGACTCCGTTCACACGCTCTCCTAGCCACTTCTCCACAAATAAACAGCTGTCAAATGAACAGTTCTTGTAGAATTGTTCATACAGACATCTACCCAAAAGAATAATTTTGCAGATATACGTGTAAACATCCGCAGGTAGCCATCTATTTCATAGTTATCTAACTGATTGATTTAGCACTAAGGCTTTTTTATTATCATATAGAATCACAACAACTTTCACCAGAGATAGCAGCATCAGCTTTCCTTTATAGTTATCAAAATTATACAATTAAGTGTAGAATAAGTACAAACTATTTTACCAGTTTCCAGGCCTCTGGAGAATTTCTGTCACAACCTCTGTGAATCCAATAGAATTATTTGTGTTCTGTGATGCTGACATACAACATTCTGAAATGGTTGTATTAAGGATTCACGGCAGTTTTGTGTCATCACAAGAGGAAATCATAGAATCATAAATCATAGAATGGTTTGGTTTGGAAGCAATCTCAATGCCCATCTAGTTCCAATCCCCCTGCCATGAGCAGGGACACCCTCCACTACACCAGGTTGCCCAAAGCCCCATCCAACCTGTCCTTGAACATTGCCAGGGAGGGGGCATCTATAACTTCTCTGGGAAACCTCTTCCAGTGTCTCACTGCCCTCACAGTAAGGCATTTCTTCCTTATATCTACTCTACATCTGCCCTATTTCAGTTTAATTCCATTACCCTTTGTTCTGTTACTCTATGCCCTTGTAAACAGTCCCTCTTCGTCTTTCCTGTAGGTCCCCTTCAGGTACTGGAAGGCTGCAATAAGGTCTCTATGAAGCTTTCTTTTCTCCTGGCCGAACAAGCACAACTCTCTCAGCCTGTCTTCATAGGAGAGGTGTTCCAGCCCTCTGATCATCTTTTGGCCGTCCTGTGGACTGGCTTCAACAGATCCACGTCTTTCCTGTACTGGGGACCCCAGAGCGGGATGCAGTACTCCAGGTGGGGTCTCACGAGAGAAGAGTGGAAGGGCAGAATCTCCTCCCTTGAACTACTGATCACACTGCTTTTGATGCAGCTCAACACATGCTTGGCTTTCTGTTCTGCAAGAACACATTGCCAGCTTGTTTTGAGCTTCTCATCCACCAATACTCCCAAGTCCTTGTCCTCAGGGCTGCTCTCAATTTATTCTCTCCCAGACTGTAGTTGTGCTTGGGATTGTACCAACCCCTGCGCAGGACCTTGCACTTGGCCTTGTTGGACTTTGTGAGATTTTCATGGAGCCATGTCTCAAGCCCTTCAAGGTCCCTCTGGACAGCATCCTTTCCCTCCAATGCTTTGACCACACCACAGAGCTTGATGTTGTGGGCAAACTTTCTGAGGGGTGTGTTTGATCCTGCTGTCCCTGTATGCAACAAAGTTGTTAAGCAACACTGGTCCCAGTACTGACCCCTGAGGAACCCCACTCATCAGAGGTCTCGATTGGAGCCTTTGAAAACAACTCTTTGAGTGTGACCATCCAGCCAGTTCCTTATGCAAAGTGCTGCTTCCATCAAATCCATGTCTCTTCAATAAAGAGATAAGGGTAAGTTGACTGGTAATTTATTTCTTCCATGGTTATTTTGCTTCTGCAATCTTTAGTCATTCAAACATCAGCTGTAGACAAGAGAAGACCTAATATCAGAACTGAAATGTCAGTTTGAATTTTCAGACCTGTGCTAAGAACAAAACCAGAATTCAAGTGGATAAGAAGGTGATTTGGGCTGCTGATTCTAAATGGCTAGTTTTGAATAGTATTGCTATCACTGGACAATATAAGCAGCCAGAGTAGTAGGATCTCATGTATTTGTGAGATGATAAATTAGGTGCATCTCAGTCATCCAGTGTTGTCTGTCTTTTTTCTACTTCAAGTATTGTGATAGATTTTTATGACACCATTCTTTCTATTAAGGAGATAACATGTTTTTAGTCTGCATGTTCAAAGCATCTGCTATCTATGACAATTTGATGGCAATGACTGCTGGAATTCTTAAGACCACCTGGTGCACTGAAGTTATTCTTGATAACTTGTTTAAAGTATGCTGAGAGAACTTCTATTTTGAACATATGAAAAGAAGCATTTTGCATCATTATTATTCGTGGAAAAGATATTTTCCTACTGTACTGATGCTTGGATCAGCAGTGTCCTCTTATTTCATAGCTTATAACAGAAGAAAACACTGTGATTTAAAACCTGTTTATTGTGTAATCAGTCATGTATTTTTGCCTTGAGGCATTTCTTTGAGAAAAGAGTTTAATTTAATAAGCTGCTTGTGGTGCTCCCTAAGACCTTTGGTTCATTAAAGCAAGCAAGAGGGACTTTGCATGGCTAGAATAATACCATTCTAAAATTGCAGTCTTGAAACTGTAGATATGTAATTTGCTGAGAGATACCAGAGGTACAGTATAATCATTGCATTTCTTTCAGTGCTTGCTTCTGTTATCTTAGTGTTTCAGCACTAATTTAGAAAGGTCTCAATTACGTAATTGTTAACATATCTTCAGAATTCAGGAATTCCATGAGGAAAGGAAAATGTACACATCACTCCTAATTATTATCAATAAAAATGTTGGTGTTCAAATAAATAAAGACAGAATCTAAGCAAAAGTTGACAATGGAGTTCTTTGAAAATTCATGTATTTGATAGTTTCTTACCAATGTGCAAACAGTAAATCTTTTCACAGAGAATACATCTGAGTTCAGAACTGGTTAATTAGAGCCATTGCATCAATATAATTTTTACATAAAATTTTCAACTGCTTTTAAACGTAAAACATGGAAACCCAAACCAAATTTCTATGTTCTTGTCCTTCACCAATATATCCAGGACTTGGATAATTTTTTTAGGTTTCATTTGTGATATTTCATTTTATTATGATTTTTTTTAAGCAATGAAGCCTTAGGTTTAAATAAACTGCTGTACACACTGGCCCATGACAGGTTATTTATCATGCAAACTCAAGAATAACAATCAGTTTTATTAATGGTGCCAAGCTCTCCAGCCTGTCCAGATCTTGTTGGATGGCAGCACAGCCTTCTGGCATGTCAGCCACTCCTCCCAATATTGTATGATCAGCAAACTTCCTGAGGGTGCACTCTATCCCTTCATCAAAGCTGTTGATAAATATACCAAACAGGGTTGGACCCAGGACTGATCCCAGGGGAACGTCACATGCTACAGGCCTCCAACTACACTCTGTGCCACTGATCACAACCCTCTGGGCTCTGTCTTTCAGACTATGATTAAAAGCTGCATTAGCTGAACTCCAAAAACTTCATTAAAAATATATGAATGATAATTTTTTTATCTGGAGAGAAGGTTGAATTGGCAAAGACTGAAGAGGGAAAGGTGTCTGTAGGATTTTGTTTTACACTTTACTGTAGATCTGAGAATTTCTAACTTGAGTATCTAGTGTCAGTCTCCTAAACAAAAGTGGCCTGTTTGGAGAGCTTAAATTAGCATACACATACATAATTACATGTTTTACAGTGTGGTGATGTTTCCCTACATCAATGCCATTCGTATCATTATTCATTGTTTACTGTGTAAATAATATGGAGGTCAACTTCGAACAAAAGCTAATAAAAGTATTACTTCACTTGTTGTGTTAATGGGAAAATATAATAAAACAAGGTAGAGGGAAAGAATTTTCCATTTGGATTCATGGTCTCTAAGTGACTTCTTTTTAAAAGATGCTTTATATTGCAGTACGATTATAAAAGAAAAATAAAGAATAAAGTTTTTTCAATGCAAATTTATGTTGTTTTACCTGATCTTTGGTTGTTATTGTTGGATTGAGAGGGTTGTATGTGGTTTCTAAATTTTAAGCTTCAATTAAGTCTGTGTATCAATTATAACAAAACTCTTTTTCTTATCTTTATGAAATAGCTTTGTTTATTTGAGATGTTGAATAGTATTTGCTGCCATTTGAGAATTGAGATATGCCTCAGAAGAAATTCTGTTGTGCCAAATGTCACAAATAAGGTTACATGCTAGCTGTTGTTTCCTTATCTAAAAGTCAATCTTCACTTGAACAGTAACTCTTTTGTAGTGTTGGTTTTGAATAAGGTAAGCTTTATTACAAAACGAGGTTTAGGAAACTGTTAAAGATTTACTCTCTCTTTTATTCTCTATAGACAGTCAACTTATGCTACAGATTTTTTTTTCTTTTTGTAATGGGCATCTGTCAGACTATTGTTTCTGGAAGAAGTGATCACCGCTAAACTATTTTTTAGGTGTATACAGGAAAATTTAAAAAAAAAAACAAACCCGAAACTGTAGGTTGTATTTTGGTTTGGGGTTCAGTTTATCAGGCTACAGGTTTCCATCAGTGCTCTATTCAGAAAAAATGACACTAATATTGGCAAAAGATACCTATAGTATTCTTTTAGTTTGCTTACATCATTGAGGCAGTCATATCATAGGATGACGGTATCTGTCAGTTTGCAACCAAATTGAATCAGATGTGTATTCTGGTATGCTGCATAGCCATATGCAAAATGCCAATAACAAATTTAGAATAATGGGAATAGAAGGTGAATTTTAATTTTAAAGGGGCTGTGGTTGCACAAGGAACGATGACCAACACTCAGCTAGAGATAGAGTTTTGCTGCCCTTGGTCATTACTAGAGGAAGGAAGAGTGTTTTGTTTTATTTTCACAATATGGTGGGCTCCAGGGAACTCTGACTATGTTTTGACTTCAGAGGCACTCTGTGTATGCCTAAACCTGGGTACAGGCTAAATGTTCAGGGTGATACTCTAACCAGTACAGGTGACCACTGAGGAGACAGGGGGTGATATATAGAATTACAGAATATTAGGAGTTGAAAGGGACCTCAAAAGATCATCTAGTCCAACCCCCCTGCCAGAGCAGGATCACATAGACTAAGTCTAGGTGGATTTTGAATGTCTCCAGAGAAAGAAACTCCACAACCTTTCTGGGCAGTCTGTGCCAGTGCTCCATCACCCTCACAGTGAAAAAGTTTCTCCTTACATTCACATTGAACTTCCTATGCTCCAGCTTGCACCCATTGCCCCTTGTCCTATCGCTGGCCATCACTGAGAAGAACCTGCCTCCATCTTCCTGACTCTCTCCCTTTACATATTTATAGACATTAATAAAGTCACACCTCAGTCTCTCCCAAACTAAAGAGGCCCAGCTCCCTCAGTCTTTCCTCATAAGGAAGGCGTTTCACTCCCTTATTTATCTTGGTGGCTCTGCCCTGGACTCTTTCAAGTTCTAGTCCTTCTTTAACTGAGGGGTCCAGAACTGCAGTCTCACCAGGGCAGAGTAGAGGGGGAGAAGGACCTCTCTTGACCTACTAACCACACCCCTCCTAATACACCCCAGGATGCCATTAGCCTTCTTAGCCATGAGAGCACATTGCTGGCTCATGGTTATCCTGCTATCCACCGGGACAGCCAGGTCCCTCTCACTGATGCTGCTCTCCAACAGGCCAGCCTCCAACCTCAACTGGTACCGGGGGCTGTTCTTCCCTAGATGCAAGACCCTACCCTTGCCCTTGTTAAATCTCATTAAACTTCTCCCCGCCCAACTCTCCATCCTGTCTAGATCCCACTGGATGGCAGCACAGCTCATGGGATTTCCCCCAGTAATTGCTTGAAGAGGCCAAAGTTGGCCCTGCTGAAGTCCAGGTTTGTGTTCCTATTTGATATTCTCTTCCTACCGCATAAGATCTTGAACTCCACCATCTCACGGTCACTGCAGACATGTCTACTCTCAACTTTCACTGTGAGCAGTTGGCTGTGCAGGCCTTCTGTCAAATATCTGGGTAGTAAAAAAATACCATCAGAACCAGGGACTGCTATTGTGAGGCTACTGTCAGCTACCTGTAGAAGGCCTCATCAACTTCCTCTTGTTTAGGCGGCCTGTAATAGACACCTGCAACAGTATCACCCATGCTGGCCTGTCCTTTAATTCTCACCCACAAACTCATTCCTCGTCCACCCCTGGACAGAACTCAATACATTCTAGTTGCTCTTTCCCAGGAAGAGCAATTCCACCTCCTTTCCTTGTTGGCCTGTCTTTCCTAAAAAGGACATAGCCATCCATGGCCACATGCACCATTTTTGCCTTAGGGGGGTGTGAGGTCTTCTGGTTCTCATTATTACCAGAACACTGCCCCACTGGTGGGAACCCAGCAACAACCCCATCTCCCTTTGGATCTAGTTTAAAGCCCTATGGAAGTGGCCAGCTAATTTCCTTCCTAAGAGAAGATCTTAAAAAAAAAAGAAAATTATTTTTGGTGTCAGCCAAGGTTACTTTATGTAAGGAAAAAGATATTGACTTCCACCTGTCTTGGTGTTCACTTCAAGTGATTATCAAAATAGAAATACTGTCCAACACAGTTTTTGTTGGTTTTTTGGGGGATTTTTTTTTTAATGAATCAGTGCAAACTGAGTATTGCTTTTAAAGTCTTTTTTTATTTGGTTACTTTAAAATTGATACAGGAAAGATTGTTTTGCATAATAGGTCTTCCAGGGTATGTGTTCCTGAGCTCACACAAAGCTTGTCCTTTCATTACTGTTCCTAGCACAATAAAGGTAGTTTCTCACAGTTCTCCATCTTGCATTGAGATTTTGTTCTGCTTCATGAATTTTAAACCTGTCAAAAGCTTTATAGCAGTTCAACAAAATATTATGTGCTATATTAAAAATGTTAACTTTATGAGCCAGGAACAAAACATAGTTTTAATTTGAGCCTCAGCTGTGCTTTGTGCTCTGTTACTTCTCTATTTTCTATGTGTTGAGGTAGAAAATTATTATATAACTTAATTGATAATAATTGGTTTTTTACAGCTGCTTTCGGTTATTACCAAGGTTTCACATTTTGAACATTTGTTTCTGTATTACATAAAACACAGGGATTTTATAAATATGATTAGGAGTTTTATTGAATTTAAGAGAAAAGAGAAAAAAAAAAGCTTTTTCTTTAGGAAAGTGATGCAGTCAAATAAAAGGAATTGGTAGTGGGTCTTTTGTTTGTTTTACTTTTTAAGGAATACACTTTCAATGACAGTAGCATATCTAAATTCTAGGTTTATTTTTGATTTCTTATGCTAGTACAAAAATATATTTGTATGTGTCTGTCTATATTTACAAATTCTTTCTACTGGAGTTGTTCTGATGTTCTCGTAATGCTTTACAGGGCCTATAGCACTGTAGATCATCTGAAAATGTAGTAAGTCTGGGCAATCGATATATTCTTGGTTTATGAAATTGACATCTGGTAACAAGAAGAAAGGCCTTGCTGCAGAAATCAATAAATATGTACGGAAAGGTTTTTCCTGTGAAAAGTTTGTGCTGAGCTTATGGCATAGATAAAATCTTCTTGATCACACGTTCATTTTAAACTTTGTTCTTGGGTAAATGAAATGGGATGCCTCTCCTGTGAGTTTCTTTCTGAGCTAGTTTTGTTAAAAGCATAACCTTTCTGATGAAATGGCTAGAACAGAGAATACCATGGGGATGTTCTCCAGATCCCGCTTGGAGTAGTGTGTCCAGCTCTGAGGTCTGCAGGACACTGAACTGTTGGAACGAGTCCAGAGGAGGGCCATGAATATGATTAGAGGGCTGGAGCACCTCTCCTATAAAGACAGGTTGAGAGCGTTGGGCTTCTTCAGCCTGAAGAAGAGAAGGTTCAGGGGATACCTTATAGCAGTCTTCCAGTACCTGACGGGTCTACAGGAAAGATGGAGAGGGACTGTTTGTCAGGGATTATAAGGGTTAACATCTTATAATCAGCCCTTGGAAGAGGGTAGATTTAGATTGAATATAAGGAAAAAATTATTCACTATGAAGGTGGTGAGGCACTGGCACAGGTTGCCCACAGAAGCTGTGGCTACTCCCTCTCTGGCAGTATTCAAGGCCAGGTTGGATGGGCTTTGGACAACCTGTTCCATGGCAAAGAGTTTGAAACTAAATGGTCATTGAGGTCTCTTCCTGAGAAGATCACTGAGTCTGTGATTCTATGATGATTCTTGTGTTTGTACACTGTCGTATGCATGAGGCTATGGAGGTTTCAGAGTGACAACACAGTAGAAAGATTTGACTTGGCTGTGAAGCACAGAAGAGCCTTGACCTTTGTAGTGTTTACCTTCAGGCATGGTAATGTTTGGCAGGGCTGGCCTGCTAAAAGTTGGTGGACTCTTGATGAGGAATAAGGTGTCAGTCTCTGCTGAAGAGGCCGACTAGGTAGCACTGAGACACAATGAATCCCCAATGCTCAGCAGAGTTCTGTTCTGTGGGACAAGTCATCTTTCCAGCCAAAACGTTGCTATCACAGAACATTGCTGACCAAACACAGATTCAGAAGGGAAAGACAGATAGTTGGGTTGTATAGAAAAAGACTTATGGAATTCTTAATATGAAGAAAATCTGCAAAAAAACTCTGAAAGTAGTATGAAATGGACAACCCAGGTTTCATGGGGTCATTAAAAAATGTTTGTCTTTAGGGATGATGTGCCATGTGTAGAAGTGGAATGTAACTTCCTTCTATCTACATAAATGGGTCACACAGTTGGTGTGACATGGGGTACAAAAGCTAACTGTTGGCTCTTTTGCTTCTGTATAGGCTCAACAGAAGTCTAACTAGTCAATTCATTAAGTCCAGATAAAACTGTGTTGCAGATTTTCTTCTCAAAATTTGAAAAACTTTTAGTTCGGACGTTATTCCTCTTAATAGTGCTGGGTCCAACATGGCAGTCCTGTAATACAAAGATTGGCTTTGCCTTTTAAAACTTTCTTATATATGGCTTCAGTAAATGGAAAAAGGTTGGAGGAATTAATTGACCCATCAGAATTAATTCACTGAGGTTTTATTGTGAACTTCACAGACTATACAAGGCTGCAAAGAGCCTAAGTGTCTGAGAGGGTTTTTTAAAATTTTGATAATGTTTTTCTTGTAATTAATTTATGTAATACTGAAAGAAACAGAAATATTTGAGCTTTTCAAATGGCAGGAATGACATCACCATTTTAGCTGAATGGCAGATTCAAAATAATAAAATAATTTCTTTATGAAAGTGCTTTATGAGGTGGTTTTCACTGAAAATTTTTTTCCCCAAGCTAGGTAGGAATATTTTCTGGAATAATTTTAGGACACCTCATGTGAAAAGAAGAGATACGATCAGTGTATTCACACTCTATTTAATTGTCTTTAGAAGAGCTTATTCTAAGGGACAATTGCACACCACAAATGTTTTGTTGTTTGACATTTCCTCACAAGAATAGTTTAAGTCTGGAGCTACTGTCTATAAGTTATACCTATGTGAGCAAATCACAGTGTTGTTAAGAATGTTCTGCTGGTCATATCTTGTCACTGAAACAGGACTAAAGCTAATATTTATAGGTCAATGTCGCGGGAAGAAAATGCCTATTGTTTACTGAACTTCAAGCAACATATTTTTTCTAAAGCCAAAATAGAGTGAAAAATTAAGAGCTGACAGAAACATGCACCATCAAGTTTGTCTGGAAACTAGAATTTAGTTTTCATTTTTAAGACTGAACTTTTTTGTTACTCCCCTGAAAAATTATATATTTATAGCTTTGAAAATGTTCAATGCACTTACAAAATAGTAAGACTTTGCAGAAATAACTGTATCTATTATCATGAAGAACATTTGCTTGCTTTGTTTTCAAAACTTTTGCCATCTGTAGCAGTGATGCTGCATATTATTGCTTCTATTATAATTTTGAAGCATGAATAAATGTCACTTTCAAATTCTAGATCAAGGACAAGTTATGCCCTTTTGAATGAACATATGTTCTTGTTCAGGCTTTGCAATTTGTCACTTATACTTCTGATTATCCCACTGCTAGACAGAAGGGTTGAGCGACTGTTGCCATCTATATTGTATTTAAGAATTAGACTTGCACAGCTTCATTTTTTTTAAAATGGTATTTAGTCTTCCATGCATGTACAAATCAATCATAAATTATCTTGTCCCAGCATAAGGTCACTGCAACTGATTTTTATCATGTTTCTTTAAATATTAAATAACAGTAGTCTTCATGGTTTTCTATAGTTTCTTCTCTGATTTCTGGACACAGAATAATCAAACATCTGTTGTTTAATGTTTTGAAGAGAATTGCTGGTTTGTTGAAATACATTATTTATCAACCAAGGACTTTTCCCGCTTGGGAAATGCTCTGACACAAAGCTTATGAAAATGTCATAAGCTTCAGGTCTGCACATTAAGTCACCTCAGAGGATCCCTGGTTTCATTGGGACTGATGTTACTGATATGTTTATTTATCTATTCAATCACCCTTTCCATAATCCAGGGTATTAGTCACACATATCTTTTCTGCTCCTTGGTTGGCGCAGCTGGTCCTTGATAGGGTGAGCAGCTGAGTGAGTCATGGTGTGAGAGAGGCCACAGCTCTTCAGCCAGGGGATGTTTTCTATGGATACCTCTGCTTCCAAACTAGCCCCCTCCCACAAAGTCAGCTGGTGTATCCCCTCCATGTCTCATCACTTGGAAAAATCTGTTCTGTTGATGTGAATGGTGCTGGAGACCTGGGAGGTCCAAGATAAAGGGTTTGGGTTTTTTTTTTCTCTTGGTAGTATGATTGACTCTGTGTTTTCTAAGTATAATGAGCACAGCTGCAAGGCATACTCAGGTATGATATGTGTAGGAGTTGGTTTTGTTTGGCCAATGCTTTTTGCTGTTCTTGGTGAAATTTTTTTTCCTTTTTTTTTTTAGTATGATTGCTCTGTCTTAAATATCTCAAAGCAAAGGCAGAAAGCATGACTATGCTGATGCCTTCTTAACAATGTAGAGCTTTTTCATCACTTTACATGTAATAGTTGGACACTCAGTTCAAGAATAAAGAAATATCAATACTGTCAACTGCTCTGGCAATGGAAAGGAAGAGAGATGCTTGTAACAACAGCAAAACAGAGAGGCTCAGCAGAAATTAGTGACCTGAAACTACTACGAAAATTGCCAGTGTGCGGCTTTCAAGTGATAGTTGGCTTCATGCACCATTAAGCAATGGCTTCTTTAATGCTTTTGAAAAAAGATTCTTTCCCTTCCACATTTCAGATATTTTTAGTCAAATCCCCTTTTACATTCAATTATAGTTACTGTGACTTAAGGTTCTATTCCATTCATATATTTCACTTGTGTTAATTGTATGTCTAATTTTACATTAGTTGTGATACATGTTCCCATCCAGCTTTAAAATGTTTATGTCCAAAAGCATCCCTTTTGCATTTCTTCCTGCCATATTCTTGCACATTTTTTCACTCAAAGTCCACCTTAAAGCATTTGTTTCTTGCATTCTGTTCTATCAGCCTTATGTAGCCTGTATCACTTGGAATTCTATATAATCCTCTGTACCCAGTTAAGGTAATAAATGATAAATCCTTGGGGAAAAAAACCTCATAAAAAAACAAACCAAAAACCCCTCAACTTTCTTTATTATATTTCTAGACATAATATCAACCTTGAGATAATGTCTTCCATGGAAACATCCCTAAGAATATTAAAGTTGGTGCATTTACTAGTCATTGCTTACAGCATGTATTCTTTTTGATGGAGATTTCTGTTACCTTTTAGGTACTCACAAAATACATTATTTTGCAGCAGCTAATTAAGAGGTAATATTAGCATGCTAAAGGAACATTAGAAAACAATGAATATGCAAATTTAATTTATTTTCATATTGCAAACACCTGACCTAAGGCAATAAGGAAAGGATAGCACTTTGATAAATTCTACAATAAGAACCCCCCACATTTCCTTACACAAATGAGGTACCTACAAAACATTTTTTAGTGCTCAATTCTACGTAGTAATTAGCAAGATCTGAAAACATATTTTTCTTATTCCTCTCACAGTTTTATATTTCCAAGTACTTGACAGTGACAATAGGTTGAAGTAAGGCCATTCCCAGTCTTCAGTTCCATTTATCCAGTGTTATTTTGTTACTTTTTATTCCTACTGTAAGACCATTTGAGCCACCCTCTATACCTGAGGTTTTTCCTTTTCTATTTGGAGCACTGAATTATTATTTTTACTTCCCTCTCCATTGTAGAATAAACTATGTTAAAAGGTGAGTATGAAGGATCTCATTTGCCTTCAATATTTGAAAGGCTCCTAAAAGCCTATTAAGGGCTACCAACACCTTTTTTCATAGGACTCACAAACAGCTCCTGCATCCTTTAATTACTTGTTATCATAGGGCACTTACAAAGGGTCAAATTATTTCCATAGAAATTAAAGTAGAAGGCATTCTTGTAATGAGGGAGGTAATTGTAAAGCAATTTTATAAATTCAAGGGAAATGAGGGCTGGTAGTGTGAAATCTGTAGCCTTGGGCTAGTAGACATCTTTCACGTTGTAAGCAATTATTGATTTCTTTCAGCCAACAGTGGAAGCACAGCAGTAGACAACAGTTTTGATTCACTTATGATCTGCGGCACTGGTAATTGTTAAACCTAGCTTCTGTCAGGTTTATAGAATATTACTGAATTCTGTGTTTGAAAGATACTCAGTTTTAAGATCAGAAGGAATGCCTGTTTGCATAACCACATCTGAGACAGGAAAGGAACCCACCCGCAGGTTCTGTTGCAGAATGGGAATAACAGCATTTTCATGAAAGTATTTTGAAGCAATAGAGAAGCTTCCCCAAAGTGCTTTTTTGTTAGCCAGTGATAAACTCTAATATTAATGAACAAAATGCTAATATATTACCCTGATTTTCTTGGTTAGAAACAGCTTCACTAATGGTGCTTTACTATAAGTCAAGTTAGATCATTATTTTATAAGAAGCAGAAATAAAAAAAAAAGAATAGAAATTTCATGTGAAAGATTTATAAATGAATAGTCAGTAACTGTTTATCTCACAGTTACTGCAAAACATCTGTTGAGTTAATTTGACATAGCACTAGGCTGGTACAGTCTACAGAAGCTAATTGTCAGCAGTTTAGACTTTGACAAAATGATCCCTTTGGCTTACTCTGGATCAAGTTTTATGTGATAAACATGTCTCAATCTGGCCAGATACTTTTTTTTTTCCCAGTTCATGACAATTTGCAGAGTTTGGGATTTTTAAAATATCTTTGAATGTTTTTGTTTGCAAATAATTTATTTAAAATATTTTTGCATCAGTTTTAGAAAATTTGTTTTACGTGTCATACTTCAAAATTATGAAGAACTGGTTTGTAGTTAGAATTATGATAAATATTCTGCCTGCAACTGGCAACACCACTTATGAATAGATTTGGTTGTGAAAAACTACCACATAGATTGCACATCTTCGACATTTATTTACATTATCTTACACAAAAATTTAAATTGCACATTTATGTCTTTATCTGAAGAAGGAAATACACACAAACAGTTGGACTATTGTTTTTGTAGTCCTTAAAACTGCCAGATCATGAATCCATTGAAGAGGACACTCCCCATGGGCTTCTCTGAGTCATATCAGAAATTAAATGACACACACATAAGTTAATTTAATTGCAAAGTATTGATGTCTCTACATCAGAGAAAAAATGCAAAATTAAATATTGAGTCATGACAGTCGAGTTTATGCCAGCCTACTGTGCTTTTGGGAAGCAGATTTGATTGACTTCATGTTCAGATCCAAAGAGAAACTCGTGACAGTCTAGGTTTTAATTGGAGTATTTCCTTGTACCTCTTTTGTCTTCAGTCAGATTAATTAGCTGTACATACTGTTGTTGCTCATTTATATTTGGTGAATCTCAGGAAAGCTACATATGATTTGCACTATACAAATCTTCACTTGTAAGAGGAACAAGGTTTGTTTCTGTAGAAAAATGAAGAAATTCCCGGAGCAGATACTTACAGTGCTTCTCTTCACCTCTCTGGATTACCTTTCATTTAACATAAATCAGGCAGTGTGGGATATGTACAAAGAATGAAGACCTGATGCCCACGTGAGGTTTTTGAAAAGGTTATACAGGATTGTAAGGGGATTTAGGAGAAAAAAAGTTTAAGAATATCATGTCATGCCTGTAGCTTTCAATTTACCCATACTACGAATTCTGGTCACAGAGTGAAACTAGTATTTTCTACAGAAAAAGTAGAGTTAAAAGAGTCACTATGCTTTTGAAAGGCTTAACAATTTGTCTGAGTTATTCTGTAAATTTATAAAAGAACCCCCAGGAGATAAGACAGCATTTATTCTTTTTAATAATTTCACTAATCATTGAGCGATTGGCGTTGGGGATTAATCTCTAGTTATGGACAGAGAATGGCCCAGTAACTGATTGGATACAACTGTACACTGCTTGGACTTATTTTTAGAATGCAGGAGAATAATGAGACATTTCAGATACTGTGGAATCCTTAGCAGGATTACATGAACTCACTAAATCCATCTCAAAAATTGTGAATTACATGGTACATTGAATTGCAAATTATCTCCATAACTCATCCCTCACGTAACTTCACTGATGTCGGAGAAATTGCAACGCTCACAAAAGACAGCATTCTTTAACCCCTTTGCAATATACTTTAAAAACATGGCTTTTTGCCTTGCTTCTTAATGATTATTAAGCATGTTACTCATCCTCAATATCAGGTAATGTGGTGGTTGACCTTGAAGGTTTGTTGAGGTAGAAGACTGAAAAGCAACTGATACATCTTTAAATTATCACAGTTTGGGTTTGTTGGGTTTTTTGTTGTTGTTGTTTTGTTTTGTTTTTTTTAATATTTGTGAGTTTACCCCTTACACAATATAAACACTTGCTCTTTCTGTAGGGGTCCTCAGAATCGTACCAGCACTCTGGTTCTCCCTTCTTTAGGCTCCTTTATGCTTTGGTCTCTGACACATTCTTTATTCCTTGGTGAAACCTCTCACCACTGTCAATGTTTTACTCTTTATTTATCTTCAGAACAGTGCAAGTCAGCTGAAGTGAGGTCAAGAATGCAGTTTGGTTTGGTTTGTTGTTTTGGGGTGGGGTTTTTTTGAGTTGTCAGAAATGAGAAGTGTGGAAGAAGCAGTACATAGAGAGGTACCTCTGACATTTGTCCACAGATAAGATGACGGGCTATTTACAGCAATGTGGTTGGTGTGTCAATATTTCAATCAAATCTTTCCTATAAAAACATTGACTGATAATACAAGCTCTAGCTGTGCTTGTTTTTAAACTGCAGAACCAGCTGTCAGCATTATAGTAGAGCTATATGAAACAAATTATAACGATATAATAACAATTTTAATTCAGGAAGGTAATTTAAAAAAAAACCTAAACAAACATCCCTATATTCAGGTGATTCATGAATGCAATCCTGAAAGTGAGTTACCACCAGTAAAGACTCCCACGTCTGGTCAGCAGTCTGGGTTGCAAGACTTGCCCTTGCTAGCTGAATGGCAGGAAGCACTGTTTCATTATATAACTTGGTATGTGTGTGGCAGACAAACAGAAACAGCCAGATAGCAGGAAAAGGCAACGGAAAAATAATTCATCTTGTCCTAGTTTTATGGGCCAACATAGCCAGAGGCAGCCTCCTGGCTGCAATAGTACCTGGGAACCATTTCCTGCAGCCTCAGAGAGCTGGGTTCTTCTGCTGGCTGCTGAGAAAACATATTGTTCTGTGGTTCACCCAGGCCTGTTAAAGTATTGTCTGGATGTTTTACATTGCAACAACAAGATTCTTTCTGCTTTTGTTCAAGGGAAAAAAACCTCAAAACAACCCAAACCAAACCAAAATGGAAATGTATTTCTGTATTTTGTGTCAAGTAGGCAGCATGTTTGGTCCAGTAGGTAAATTAGCTGTTGGTCTGTAGTTACTGTCTTACTCTTCGGGTAAGAGATGCCTCAGAACAAACCAAACTGATCTCAGAACTTGCAGAGATGTTGCCTATTGGTTCTCCAACCAGCAGAGTAAGGTGCCGGTAACAGAGCTCAAAGGAAGGTGGTCTGCTAGACAGCATAGAGGGTCAGAGAAGGGGGGGCCCTTATTCATCAAGTGACTGCTTTTATTTTAGTTTGCAATGTGCCTTGTCAACCCACAAGTAAAAAGAACATTAGGAACTATGCTTATATTAAGATTTTAAGTGGCAGCTCTCTGAAATGCAAGGTGCAAATTGCCAGAAGTCTGTTTCTACTGTTCTGTGAGTATAAACAGTAGTTGATCTCTGTGATGACATTTACCAATGCTGGAGAGGAACAGAGAAATGACTCTCTTGTGTCAACATTATTCATGAGTTATTCTTTCTTTCCTCAGGAGTAAAGATAAATGTCATCATAGAGATCAGCAGCCACGTAATGTACAAAGGATAACAAATGGGTAGGATGTGGGTAGATGTTATTTATTTTCTCAAGTTATTGATGACCTTTAAGCAGGGACTCTAATACTGTGGGAAACATTTTCTTCACCAGCAGTTCTATTTACTTGATAATTTTTACAGCCTTCAGACTTTCTGACAATTACTGTTTTATTATTACTTACTTTAAAGGATAATTTTCAAATGACAGCCTAAAAAAATAATCACCAAATTTTCATATAAGTGGTTAGCATCAGGATTTTCAGCATTCACTGAGGTTTCAGCTCAGGAAATTATTTCCATTTAAGAAAGGGAATTTAAGCTTATGCATGCTCAAGTATACTGTACATGACTGCAGTGCTTTTCTGGATATGTACTTATAATAACAAAGAAATATAAGAAAAAAGAACATATAATATTATAATATAGTATATTTGGATGTGATATTCTAAATTTGCAGCAACAATAAATGATCTGTTTTCAAAATGATTTGTGCTAGATGACCATAATACCTGAATATTAAAAGTATCTTCCAATCATGTCCTTTTATCTGTACTCTACACAAATTAATAATAAAGTTTCAGCTGTCAGTGACATTTAACTAAAAGGGTTCCCTTCCAATCAGTTGAAGTTTAGTTAGCTTAAAATTACATCAGTCACAGATTTCTCTTTCATCGTTAAGCATAAAGAAAGTAGACCTGAATGGGAAATATTTTCCCTGAAGTCACAAAAATTACTGATAATAAAAGAATGAAGAACAAAGAGTATTTATTAAATGTTGAAGTACTCTAAATTGAATCTAAGAAAATGCATTCTGTGTTGTGAAGGGAAGGAAATAGGAGCTGTGCTTCACAGTAGAGCATCTAGCCCTGAGACAAAATACTTCAGAATTTAAAGAACTCATTGTATGATTGTGAAAGGCACTGCGATAATGGAAAACAAGCTTATTTTTGAAATGTGGGAGATGCTGACTCTGTGAGTTGCATCTGAGTTTTATCATGATCAAGCAAGTTTTTCTGGTACGGTAGGAACATGTATTTTGTTCTCTGTTTAGTTTATAACTGTGAAAAGGGTTAAGAGCTATATCATTCTAGTAAACTTGGAGGAAAAGTTCATCTAAAGGGAAGAATAATTACATAGATCTGAGAGTTCTTCAAAGAAATTAAAGTGCAAATATAATCACAAATTATTTTAATGCAGAGGAAGAGGAGAATGTGCGTTAAGAAATCAATTTAAGGAAACCAAGAGCTCTGTAGCAAGCTCAGATGCAAAAAGAAAATGTCAGCAAACAGAAATCAGGTCAGGTTACAAAGGATGAATATAAAGAAGTAAAGAAAAAAACATGGAAACAAAATATGGAAGCTCAAACTGAGATTCAACCAATAAAAGATATCAAGCCTATCAAGAGATATTTGTATTAGTACCAAGATGAGAACCAAGGAACTGATCTGCTTCTGAGCAGTAAGAGAAAGAGGATGCTGACAGCTTTGAAATGTTGAATACCTTTTGTATGAGTCCTAGTAAAAAACAGACGTATGCATTTTTGCAGCCATGGGTCATGCTGACCCTGAAACAGGAGAAGAACAGGTCAGGGCTTTAAGGCAACTGAAATTTTTCAGATTGGCTTGGTCTAGAAAACTTGATCCTAAGGCACTTAAATGTCTGATTGAAGGAACCTGGAACAACTAGTAATTTGATACTGTAGACAAATGAGAGACACCAGAAAAACAGAAAAGGGAGAACATAATGTGTATCTTTAAAAAAGCGAGCGGGCCATGTGGAGGAAATTAGACATTTTAGCTTGCCTTTCAGTTATCAGAAAAAATCTGTTCCTGTATCCCCCTGCAAAAAACATTCCTGAAACTGAATAATTGTCAGGTGACAATAATTGAAAGGTGACGAGATTTTTAACAAACATATAGAATTCTCTAGATAAATCCAAGTTTAATTTCTGGCAAGATAAGACTTTAGAAGAGACATAGCAGCTGTCATGTATCTTTTCATTAATAAGGATTTTTACTCTTTTTAAATTTTTTTTTCTTTACTGTTTTAAATAATATCTTCATAATTGAGGAAGGGAAATAGGTGAAACTATCATGGCAAGACTAATAAGAAAATCTTACTTTAGAAAAAAGTTATCAATGGGTCACTCTAGAAGGGAGTATTAAGTGGCATTTCCTAGAGGTCTATCCTGGGGATGATTCTGCTCAATACTTTCAATAACCACTTAGATGATGGGATATGCTTATCAAGTCTGACTCAAAGTCAGGAGGAATTGCACATACACCAGAGTACACAGAATTAAAAGTAACAATGACAAGTTATGGAAATGGTAGGAAAAAATATAAACAAATGCAGCATTGTAGGGGATCATAAATTGAGATTAAGTTAACTGCTTGTTCTGGTTTCGGCTAGGATAGAGTTAATTTATTTTCTATCAGTGGATGGAATGCTGTGTTTGGGAATTAGGATGAGAGCAGTGCTGATAACACACTGATGTTTCTGTTGCCTAGCGGTCGGGTACTTTTCAGTTGTTCATATTTCCCCGCTAATGAGAAGGGAGAGGACGCAGCCATGACAGGTGACCCGAACTGGCCAAAGAGGGTATTCCATGCCAATTATGTCATGCTCAGCATAAAAGGGGGGCTGGTGGGGGAAGGAGCAGGCACCTCCATGACACACGGATTTTGGGCTGGTGCAGTTTTGGGGTAGCTCTGAGATGTAAGGCCTGAGCTGTGCCGTTCAGTGAGAAGCTACGTTGTGTATCACCAATTTCATATATTTTGCTATAAAGTCCTGTTACTATTATTATATCTATTTTTCTACTACCCCAGTAAACTATCCTTATCCCAACCCACGCGGTTTTGGTTCCTTGGGTTTTCTTCTCCTTCCCTTCCCCCCTCCCTCAACTCCACCCAGACCCCACAAGCCACCCCCCTTTTTAAAGAACAAGTGGATGCGTGGTGCTCTTCTCTCAGCTGGGGCAAAACCACAAGGCTTATGAAGTTCAAAAGAGATAGATCATCTGGGACATTGGAAAAGGAGCATAGTCTGTGCATGTACAAATTAATCCTTGCATTTGGAGTCCCAGAGTACTGTTTGGTTTTCAGCTTATCACTTCAAGAAAGACAGATGGACAAATTGAAGAATGTCCAGAGAAGAAAAGCAAGAATGATCAAAGTTGCAGTAAATATTGCAAAAGAAGGTGGAGAAGTTTCAAAGAGAAAGGAGAAGGCTGTTCTGTCACAGTCATCTTCAAATAGCTAAAAAGACTGCTGTAAAAGTAGAACTGTTTTCTATGCCAGTGCAAGATGAGACAAGAAATAGTGGCTTTGAAAATCAACAAGAAAGATTTAGAGAGGACTTGATGAAAACCTTTCTAATGATAGGGATAATTAAATGCTGGAACAGAAAGCAAAGTCAACCTCACTCTCAGACTTTAAGAAAATGTGAAACAGATAAGCATTTCAGAATTAAAAAAATGTAGTTATGACCTCTCCATAGAAAGGGAATGGATAAGATGTCTCTTGTGGGACTATTCCTACCTTATTTTTTGTTAATTTCCATAGCTTGAAATGAGGGGAGGGAGAAGCCTGTGTCAAGCATGTTTACCAAGAAAAGAGGAGCAAAGGAACAATTATCAAATAGCAGTTTTTGGTTTTATCTCACTGCTGGAAACTGTTGAATTAGCTGCTGTTCTATGGTTGGATTTTTGCGGAATTGCATAAATCAGATAAAGATTAATAAAAATATTATTTTTTAGGTTTTTCTTTGCTGTCGTTTCAATTGCAACATCCACGTATACAGTATAAGTCTTTATGATCTTGTAATGGTTTTAAAATGTGATAAGCATAGAGCATATTTATTCTTCCATACTTCAGATAAACCTCAGTGGAAAAACTGAGATTCCCGATCATCCAGCCAAAACCTAGATGATTAAACATCATCCCACACAATAGATAATCTAGTCCTGGTCTTTGTGTCTCTTTTCTGACCTCTGCTTATACTAAAATATTGAAGAACAATTTTATCTTTGGAAAGGCTAGTTAAACTTATTCACCTGAAAGATATTATTGATATTGGCTCTACATCAGCATTATTTCTCTGATTTTATTAGGATTACCATTTACATCAGTGTGAGTTGGGCCTTGTGGTGCTTTGTGCAGTTTTTCTTTTGCAAAGGCAGATACACACTTTTCTGAGCCATTGTCAAATGTTAGTTAAGATGCATATTATAATAATTCAAAGAGTGATTGAGTGCATTTGTTTACCATTTAAAAGTTGGAACATAGCTTAAATAATATTTTGCAGCTGAAGGTTTAGCAATATCGGCAGGTTCACTTGGCTTATTCATATTGAGGCTTGACTTCGTACATTTGTGCTTCTGGTGTTGAGTGTGAAACAACTTTAAGGAAAAGTTCAGTAAGCTTTATCTGCCTGTAAATCCTATATTTAATCCATATGTAATCCATATGCAAATATATAATTATCATGCTAGTCATATGGAAAATTTCAAAAGGATTCCTAGTATTAAAGTTCAGAATAGTGAAAGAGGATTAAGCCCATTTGATTATTAATTGCACATCCATAAATAACTCTGTAATCTCCTTATTTTTAATACTTACATTTAGATATAGAAAATAAATTGAGATATATTTTCCTTTTCCTGTTTACTTTGCAAGTAGTATAGCATTATTTTTCAGGACACTGTTTACAGTCTGGAAACTACATTGATAAACCAATGAGCATTTTAAAATGAAGAGTGAATAAAGCATAAAATTTGGAAGCAGAAGAAAAAAAGCTGCAGGGACTTGGAAACTTTTGTCAATTTTATCCAATCATCAAAATCAAAGGTGACAGATATGAAATTATGGAACTTATTTTTTTCTCCACATTTAAAAAAATAATGGAGAATACTTGGCCACAGAAATGCTGGAAAGAAGTCTATTGAGTATCATCTTTCAGGGACAGAGGATACTTTACTGAAATAATTTTATGACAAAACTCCTGACCTATGGTTCACCATCTGTTTGCTCATCTCCATCTGCCAACAGTTTTCTCCTCATTGTCTATCAATATACTAAGAATGCTATCTACGATCAAGAGATTCTGTAGGTATCTATTAATGTATTAAGTAAGAATAGCATCCAACCTAGCCTTTTCTTGTAAAAAGTTAGGTGTTTGACATTAGCTAATCAGTGTCAGTAGCTGATTAGCATGTTTCTAACCACACCTTTTATGTAACGTTTTTATGTAATACCAGAGTAACCTCTTTGCAAATTAAACGTTAGATCCAAAATTTATCTACAGTTCTTGGAAATCTTCCATATTTCAGGAAGCAGAAGGCTAGATGCATGTTTAAAACAAAAACAACAGAACAGTCCTGTGTTTCTTAAAGTACATCTGTCCCTTAATTGATTTGGAACACAGTGGGTGGAATTTGACAGTTTTAGTGGGTAAACTACAGGAATTTCTCCAAAGGCTTTTGGACGTGAGCTTGAAGGCATTTCTCTGCACACCAATTGGAATGGCAGTAGATGAAGCTACTGGTAATATCAAATAATCATGATATGATTCCCTGATGTCATGTTGCTTCCACTGCCACACTGTACCAAAGGCTGGTGCTGAGATTCTCATGCATCTGTTTGGTGCAGACGTGACTGTGCGACACTGGGGCTGTTTCACACAACAGTTGTGCCAAGGAAGGAGGGAAACAAGTCTCCACTTTAAAAAAAAAATTAATCTGCAAAAGAATGTATATTTGGGAATGTCTAGAGACTTACAGGAATGTTTTAGAAGTATGGAAGAAGAATGTTTTTAACATTCTATAAAATACACTTTATATCTTTGAAATGACACTTCAGATCAGATCTCGGTATGGCTCTTTTTATATCCCTATGAAAGAACCTTGGAGATAACGCATTATAAAACTTTATTGGGTTTTTTGTTTGTTGGTTTGTTTGTTTGGTTTATTTTTAAAAATTTTTTCCATCTTGCTTTCTTGATAAGTCATTTTTTGTTTACAGGGTGCAGCTGAACAAGAAGGGAAATATAGTGTTTCCTACTGTATATTCATGAGTTCGTCTCAACAATAACCACATATCCTGGTATACTATATCATGTGAATTTAAAGAATCTTATGAATTTACTGTGTATTTTACCATTATACTGTACCACTTCCAGTGCGGTAAGTGCTGCTGGATATAACACTTACCTGCATTCCAACTGTTTAATTTGTTTTCAAAGCAGCATTGTTAGAAAAGTAGTCCTTCTGTGACTGTTTTTCAAGAGGCCCTAATTTATCTTTTTAACAGGTTTTATTTGCAGACACTGCTACTTATGCTTGTATCCGAAATAGCATTATTTCTATATTTGCACACTTTTTTTTGGTGGCAGTTGGTAAGTGTAACTGATTGCATCAACATAATGCCCCTTTCTTCTATTTAAGGCTTAAAATATATTCCAGAAATCCGGTTTACTGTATCATGTGTCACCTGGGTAGAAAAAATGTGACTGAATATTGATGAAGTAATTCTAATGTTAGCAATTAAAAAAAAAAAGTCTGCAGAAATAACCATGTCCTTATAAAACATTTTTTTAGTTATTTGAAGACTTTTCTTCCATGATCCCATAGAATCATAGAATCACCTGGGTTAGAAGAGACCTTTTAGAGCATTGAGTCCAACCACAGCCTAACCCTAACTAGTGCACCTTTAGATAATGTCCTTAAGCACTCATCTACACGCCTTTTTAAATGCCTCCAGGCATGGTGACTACCCCACCTTCCTAACTATGTTTCAGTGCAAATCACAAACTTCAAAAATATCCTGAAATTTGTTTGTTGAAACCACGCAACCATTGCTACTTGCTTTTGGAAACATTTCACAAGATTACAATTGTGGCATACTAATGGAACTGTTCCCTCACCTCCTGAAATATCTCTGTATGGCTATAATATTCTTTTTGCACTAGTTACGATAGCTATACAGAAGTAGTTCTACCATCATATAAGCACAATTTGGGGAGTTCTGGAATTTAAGTTGTGATGAAAATGATGTTCTCTGTAGCAAGCGAAAGAAGCTAGAAGCCAAGATGAATGCTACTTCCCCTTTAGAAAAATCATCCATTTGCCCAGTAGAGGAGTCCTCACACATCTCATGGGGTATACAGGCTTAAGCTGTTTTTTCTAACCTACAAAATACAGAGACTTGAACACTGCTGTTTATCTTTTAATCAACAGTTTATTTGTTTTTCTTACGAATTCTTCTTCTCTTCTCAGTCCAAAGGAAGGTCATCAAGGACCAGACAAAGCCTCTGGTCTCTTTGAAATTAGCATATATCCAAGAAGAATTTTTGATTCTGAAAAGTGAACCAATTAATATTAACTAATGAAAAGGCTGTGGAGAAATCATTAAGCAGTCTATGTCACCTGCTGTTCCTTGTAACTTTATTTTTTTCAAATGCTGAAGGGATCTATATCTATATACTCTAGATGTGCTATGAACTTTATAGTGCATTTCAAAAACCATTGAATGAATATTAATGAAGCAAGAACATTTTAATTGAAAAAGACACTAATAAGTAGCACAGGTAATTCAGGAAAAATTTGTATATGAAGATTTTCTTCAATCCTTATGTTCAAGAAAATGTGCTTGAAATTATAGCATTTATTTTAAAGGGTTTTTCAAATTTCAAAAACCACAGAAGGCTGAAAAAAATGTTCAGTGAAACTATATGAGATAAACACAGTGCACAACCAGTACTTATAGGAGCAC
Source organism: Zapornia atra (assembly GCA_013400835.1). Taxonomy (NCBI): domain Eukaryota; kingdom Metazoa; phylum Chordata; class Aves; order Gruiformes; family Rallidae; genus Zapornia; species Zapornia atra. The sequence continues at coordinate 24,798 of VZTU01001580.1, forward strand.
AGCTTTGACGAGAGCAGTACTTCAAAAATGACAGACTAAACTGAGTCTGAAAACAATCTCTGAGATGTAACAGAATAGTCTTTGCTCATGTGCTCCTTATTTGCTCCTTGGGAATGTCACGGTCTTCTTGTGCAGCTGCCAAAGGAATGGGTGGTCTTATTGCTTTCTTGACTGTAAAAATCTTTGTGGTTTTGGTGTGGGTTATTTTTTTTTTCTTCCCCCCCCCCGCCTTCTCTTCTGTTAATTTAAATCACTGTATTTCTGACTCAGGATTTACTGTACTGCTGGCACCAGCATGACTCTCTTTCATAATTCCGTAACTTGTCAAAATATTTTTACTATGTTGTATGTGTTCCAGGAGGGGAGGGGGAAGAAAGGGTTTCTAAATTACATTGAAAGATAAAGAGAGATATTTGGGGAGATTGATGGAAAAGATATGACCTAAGCACATTTTGAAAAGCTGCTTATGTTTAAAACTGTAGGTGCCCAATGTAAAGCTGTATGGATGATATTAAGCAATATGTAAGTTTTTAATGTGAACTGTTTCTTCAGTTTTCTTAGAAGTTTTAATATCTGATCAGTTGTCACTTGTTCTGCTTCTTATACTATAAATTGCTTTGCATTATTTATTTCCTTAGTGCAAGAGTACATTGTAAATTACAGGTGATGTTAAATAGCTGATAAAAGAATGCCAAATTGAAGTTCCTCAGGTGGAAATCTTAACCTAAGTTGTATGAACTTGGAGAGAATGAACTGCAGGTTAAGTACTTTTCTAATATACAAGTTAAGTATGCCCAATGCCATACACCCAAAGGTCCTTCACAAATTGTAAACATAGGTATTTAATTCCTTGAAATGCTGACTTTTCGTATGATAATATGTAAAAGAAATAAATGAATGCTAACACGACAACTGTGAGGAGCAAGGCATCAGCAGAATAACAGAGAAGAAATTTTGGAATAATAAAGAAATGAGATAAAGAACATACATGTTTAGTTGGTTTCAGTGAATTATGAATCTCTTGAACTAACAGTAACCAAAAAGTTGCAAATGAAAATGACCAACACTGAAAAGGAATTATAAATAATAAAATTAAGAAAAGATATATAAAGTGTAAATAATTTGTCATAGTCCTTACTGTAGCATTATGAAGTTACAGGATTGAAAACCTCCAGTTTTTTGCTGTCACATCTCAAACATTACATCTCAACAGAAGATAAAGCCATTGAAAATTTTTATTCAAATTATTAAAATGCAAAGGAAAAAAATACTGTGAGATACTTCAATACTTTTGGAAACGTACTGATGTTGTTTGCAACCAGTTGAATGTACAGTGAATGCGCACAAGTTCTAATCTGTTATTTCTAGGCTTTGACACAAATCCTGGTTTGAAACACTAGCTCAGATTTTATATTAATGCTGCTATGGAACTGGTGGCATAAACTATGCACTGGCTGTGGATCTTTTCAATTATTTGCAGCCTACATCTTAAAATATATGAAGATGTTTGTTTGCAAAGCTATATGTTTTCCAGAGAGGCAATTTACTTTACTTTGCTTGAGTGAGAAATGTTCATTGTTTTTTAATTTCCTAGTAGGAAAATAAAGAAAAAAAGCTGCGCAAAAATTTTCTCATAAGGATTTGTTATTGGTTTTGGTTTTTGGTTTGGTTTGTTTTTTTTTCATTTGAAAATACTCAAGCAAATGCTTTGCAAATAATTTTTTTTTTTTAAACTAGTAGGGGACTTTCTCACCCATTTTCTGTTTGCCTATCCTAAGTCAAGCCTTGGGTATCTATACTTAGGACCCTTAGGTTGATGACCTTTGAGAAGCCTTGTCATACAAAATGTGCAAGGGTTTGTTATCCAAGAAACAATTGCATTTGAGTTCTATGGAGTGAATAATATTTTTAAAACAAAATTACATTTTTTGTGCATGTATTGCCATCCTTGGTTTTGAGAAAACTAATGCCTTGCATCTCTTAATTTAACAAATTAGACATTTTCACTAGTTTAATTTGACAATGGCTTGACTATTATTAAATAGAAGTTTCTTGTGACCTTGCTGTGAGATTGGTACCAAAAGACCACTTTTTCTTTAGGACTACAGAGAAGGTAAAAAGTTTGTAATGCAAATCTTCTAAGACCTTAGGGCCACACGCATGATTTTCTTATTTTGTAATTGTGAAAAGTGATCTTTGAAAGGTGAAGAAAGAATTTTGACCAGTCTGTGAAAATGGCAATCATCCACTCAAAGAGTATGTATTACTTCTAAGTTCTTTAAAACAGAGGAAATAAAGGCAGTACCAGGAATTAGCACAGTCAAGTTTGATTCCATAGCATTTCACAGAATCACAGAATCAAAACCTGGTTGAGGTTGTAATGGATGTCAGGAGGTCCTCTGGCCCAAGCATCCTGCTCAACCAGGGTCACCTGGTATCTAGAGTTTCTCAAGACCACATCAAGATGACTTTTGAATATCTCCAAGGATGGAGTCTCGATAACCTCCTGGGCAACTTGTGTCAGTGCTCAGACACTCTTGCAGTTAAAAAAAAAAAAAGTTTCCTTATGTTCAGATGGAGTACTCTTGTGATTCAGATTGTGCCAAGTCTGTCTTATCCTGTTACCTGGCACCACTGAGAAGAGCCTGGATCAGTCCTGTTTACACCATGCTTGCAGATATTTATATATATACTGATGTCCTCTGTCCAGGCCCTCTCTTCTCCAGGCTGAACAGTCCCAGCTCTCAGCCTTTCCTCACAGGAGAGATGATCCAGTTCCTCAATCATCTTTGTGTGCCTTTGTTGCACTCTCTCCAGTATGCCCATCTCTTTTACTGGAAGCACACAACTGGAAACAGTACTTGCTGTTAACACAGACTTTCTGCTAGCATAGAAAGCACTTCAAGTTTCTTTGCTGAGCATTGGTTTTAAAGTGAATTTCAGATAAAACAAAATAAGCTAAGGTGATAAAATGTGGCCTGAAAATTTTCTTTCCCAAGACAGCTTGGATGCTTGTCATTGAAATCTGCTTTATTTTCACAATCATTTTACCCTTTCTTAACATGTTGTCATACTTCCACGCTGGGGTCACTTTCCACCCCCTCCAGACTGAGTTCCTGAAAGTAAATTAGCTTTGCCTAAGCTTTGTGATAACCTGCCTAGAAGGAAAACTGCAGCAGTAAGTAAAATACATTTCATGTTAATATTTGGAAAAGCCTTGTAAAGTAACGTGTGGTTCTGTTGGCTGTAAATCAGTTACTGCCAAAATATCCCCAAGTGAGTGGTTTAGCTGGAGCAACAGTGTAAATGTAGTGGAGGGGTGTGCATTTTGAAAATGTGTACAGAAGGTATTGTCACAGAGTGTAAAAAATTAATTACATTACTGGGGTTTTTTAAATCTTTCCCTCCCCCCAAACTGCCTGTAGTAAATGGCACTTTAGAAAACATGTTTTTCAAAATCTAAAATACTGTAAATGTGAAAAAGTATGTGCATTGAACACTGAGTGCCAGTACTCGCTTCAGGAGAGTTAGGGCTCTCACAACATATAAACATATTAGAACTGTGAATCTGAATTTCTGTCTTTTACAAGGTCTCCTATGTAAACATAATGACAGATGATCATAAAGTTCATTACCTGTAACATTAGAACATGCTGCTGGAAAAATATTGCAGGAAAATTCAGACAATGACCAGAAATGTTCATCACTTCTGAGGCCAGGGACCATTTAAGTAAGGTTGACACACTACTGAGAACAGGCAGAGTGAAGGCTGATGCTAAACCTGTGGGTTTGATAGCATCTGGAGATTTACATATCTGCATCGAAAATTCTTAAATAGGTGATCAAGATTAATTTAGGAAACTTTGTGGTGCAAGAGAGTTAAAGAGCCTCAAAAGAAGTAAAGGTCTTAACCTCCTCAGGCAGACTTTAAAATACAGTCCTGAGTAAATCAAGCCAGTGCATAACTATGTCATAAAACATAGAAGGGAGATGAGATGTATTACATGCATTATCACTCAATGATTTTGAGAATTTCTGTAGCTGTGAAAAGAACATCCCGTG
>VZTU01001581.1:0-73055 GCA_013400835.1 Zapornia atra
AAGGGAAGGGATGTCATCCAGAGATGCCTTGACAGGCTAGAGACATGGGCCTGTGTGAACCACCTAAAATTCAACAAGGCCAAGTGCAAGGCCCTGCACATGGGTTGGTACAATCCCAAGGAAAAATACAGGCTAGGTAGAGAATAGATTGAGAGCAACCCCAAAGCGAAGGACTTTGAGGTGTAGGTGGATGAGAAGTTCAGCGTAGCTGGCAGTGCACACATGCAGCCCAGAAAGCCAACCATATCCTGGGCTACATCAAAACCAATGTGACCAGCAGGATGAGGGAGGTGATTCTGCTCTTCTGCACCACTCTCATGAGACCCTACTTGGAGTACTGTGTCTAGCTCTAGGGTCTCCATTACAAGAAAGATTGTTGGAGTGAGTCCAGAGTAGGGCCACAAAGATGATTTGAGGTGTGGAGCACCTCTTCTGTGAAGACAGACTGAGAGAGTTGGTGGTGTTCTGCCTGGAGAAGAGAAAGCTCTAAGGAGACCTTATAGCAACGTTCTTGTACCTGTAGGGGCCTACAGGAAAGGTGGAGAGGGGCTGTTTACCAGGGCAGGAAGGGATAAGATAAGGGATAATGGCTTTAATCTGAAGGAGGGTAGATTTAGAATATATATTAGGGAAAAAATATATTCTCCGTGAATATGGGCTTTGAGGTCCCTTCCAACCCAAACCATTCTGTGACTCTATGATTCTATATTCTCTGCTTTCTCAGGTGAGTAATCAGAAATGGAATTTAGGTTCTATAAATATCTGTGTAGATAGCATTTTGGTATTGATGGTGGAAAAAGAGATATGATTAACATTGCCAAGGTCAGAACAATTCATTCCTCTTACTATCTCTGGGACTCATTTCCTACCCCCAAAAGATCACATGTCAAAGAAAAACAACTCCCTCATTTCAGATGGATTCAAACATTTTTCATTTTTTCTTTTCTCAAAGTGTATCTTTAGTGTGATATGTCACTCCACTCAAATCTTTCAAAGTAAAACATCAATTTTATAGTAGAGATTTATCTTCAATCACTGTCTCTTTCTTCCTGTAAGATCTATAGGGATAGTGTAAACCAAAGGAGAACCAATATTTCTAAGGATCTGGCTCAAAGCCGAGACTAAAAATGAGTTTAACTAGCATCTGAAGCAAAGGCATAGATAAAAATACATTCCTAGAGAAAACCCCATATTTGTTTAAAATATGTGTCAGTCCAACCAATTCAAGTCAAGCATGGTGCAGAAGTATTTTTCTGCACCGCACAGCACAAGGCACTTCCAGCACTGACTGAAAGTGATCTCTTAACCAGCATGAGATTTGCATAAACAGTTTTCTGACTGAGGACTGCATTGTAGAATACAGTAGAGCAGTAGAGAGCAAATTGTTCAAAGTAGCACCAACTATTCTATTTTTCAATATCTCTGCCCACTCAGTGCTTGGCCCCTTTTTTACAGGAAAGAAGAACTTTCTAGAATTCCCTGAGTGTACACTGGGGAAGAAAAAAAAAAAAATCAGGCTTCACTTCCAAAATTTATTAAAGGCTGGTAATTTACCCTTACCCACCTCTATACAGCCACCATCATTATCATCTCACTTTTTTTGTCTTGTTCAAGTCACAAATTACAGTAAGCCTAAATAATTTTCATTCTGTGCTGTATCCCTCACACTGAGAAATTTGGAGTTGATGGGTCTTAAGAGAAAAGTTTTTATGATGTATAGTTTTTATGATGTATAGTTAACCTTCCTCAGAGAAAATCAAGTGCTATACCAAAGAATTCAAAATAAGTAAATTAGTATCTGTACTTCAGTGTATGCTTATAAACACCTTTACCAAATCCGAATGCACTTCTGTTGAGCCAAAGATTCCATTGTTTTTTAAAGAAGCAAAATGTAGTACAAGTAAAAAGTGGATTAAGATGAAAGTGTCTTCTGAAGGTCAAGAGTTGTGATATTAATAATTAGGTAGCAACTGTTCAACAAGACAGGTAGTTATAAAATATTAATACATATTTTTTAAAAATAATCATGGTTTTTGTCTTTATATTTTTATCTTTTTTTAAAAAAAAATCTTTATTATGGGAAAGCTTGGATTACTTTATTCTTTGCTATGGTGTGGTTTTCCTACAGAAAGATACTCTGTATTCAGTTCAGCATTTAAAATGCTTCACAGTCTTCAGGTCCTTAAGACAAGATGAAAATATTCCTAAATGTATCTTTCAATAACATGTGGCATTGTCAAAAATTGGTAGCTGTGCTGGTTTTAGGTACTAGACATCACATACTCTCTACTTACTATTCAGCGTCACTAGAGAACTTTTGCAAAGTCTAACAATTTATCCTCATTTCTACTGTGTTTACCAACTTCTTTACCCTGAGATTTTATGCAGAAACTGAAAAAACATAACCCTCTATGTCAAGAATTATCCATAGACCACATCACATCTGTGACTGCCCACTCGCAGCTATGGTACCTTTACCTAGGCAAAAGGAGAATTTGAAGCCACGAGCAGCTTTTCTGAAATACTCAGCACTGGCCACTCACAGAAACCAGATGCTAAATAAACATAGTGACTTGCATTTGCATAAACAGTTTTCTGACTCACCAGAACCATTGAACCATTTGCCCCACCTGCACGCAGCACACCATGATCTTGGAATCATTTGCTTAAAGTGGATTGATCAATGATGGAGGAAAAAATTCACTTCCTCTGAGATAAAACTAGAAGAGCATCACACATTTACTTTATACATCTAAGCTCTAGGAGTATTTTTATGTCTTTTCAAGGCTCTTCAAAATGCTGGTAGTGGAGACAATGCTCAAGTGCGAATACAGAATGAGACAATTCTCACAGTCTTTGGATTTGTGGGGTTGCAGTTCAACTTCTACAACTTACCCTGTGAAGATGAAACACAGCAGTAAAAAAAGAACCCTGGAGTTTCTGTCTGACTGGCAACTCAAGATCAACATATTCAATCAGCCACCTGACAGAGAAGTCCCTTTATTTAATTGTTTGCATCTGAGAAGCAGCTCTTATATGACCTCACATTGGCCAGCAGATCTAGAGAGGTGATTCTGCCCCTCTACTCTGCTCTGGTGAGACCTCACCTGGAATACTGGGTCCAGCTTTGGACCCCTCAAGACAAGAAGGACATGGACCTGTTGCAGTGTTTCCAGAGGAGGGCCACAGAAATGGTCAAAGCACTGGAGCACCTCTCCTGTGAAGACAGGCTGAGAGAGTTGGGCTTGTTCAGCTTGGAGAAGACACTGGGGGACTTTATAGTGACCTTCCAGTACCTGAAAGATGCCTATAAGAAACCTGGGAAGAGCTGTTCACAAGGGCATGTGGCAATCAGATGAGGGGTAAAGGTTTTAAACTAGAAAAGTATATATTTAAGTTGGATATTAGAAAAAAGTTCCTCAATATGAGAGTGGTAGATCACTGAAACAGGTTGCCCAGAGAGGCGGTGGAGGCCCCATCCCTGGAGGTATTCAAGGTCAGGCTTGATGGGTCTCTGAGCAACTTGATCTAGTGAAAATGTCTCTGATTACTGCAGGAGGCTTGGACTAGAGCTTTAAAGGTCTCTTCCAACCTTACACATTCTATGATTTTGTGACCTCTGGGGAATGCCTAGTAAGTAAAAAACCAGTTCTTGTTCTCCTGATAATTGAAGCAAGGCCATTGAATTTTAATGATGTCTAGTAAGGAGCTTATGCAGGTACAATTAGTTGATCTGCATGTCTGAAGACAGGTTCACAACTCACTCAAAAACAGTCCTGTAGCATTTTAGGTACTCTGGCTGCTGTGCTGATTTTGGGAAATAGCAACATTTTGCTGTGTATTCATATGCCAAAATACCACTGTGGAACTTCATTCAACCTCCAAAATTGACAATTTCAAAGTCTGAATAAGAAAGTACCTCCAAATGCCTCTTCCTTCTTTCCACACAGAAAGACAACTCCACATTCCTCATGCACAGGTTGATAAACAATACAAGTTTGCATCACCTGTCAAGGCAGCCCTTAGGAAATAAAGACCATACTGTATTTTTCAAACTGTATTCAGTAAAGTTGTAAGGTTGCAGAAATTTGACCAGGATCCAAATAGAAAACAAACCAACAAACCTTCTCTCCTCATGATATGGCATAATAGACATAGTCTAATTCAGTCTTCTTACTCTTCAAATCACACAAACCCACTGAAACTCATTTACAGTTCTTCGCCTAACAGAAATTTTCCTATTTCACAAATGCTGGAAATGAAAGACTGTTAAAATATTACTAATGGCATGTTTTTCCTTCCTTTTAATGTTGTGTGAATTATGTCTATCACTTATATTTGATTTTTCTTTCTTCTTTTTTTTTCCCCCTTCTTTTAAAGGAATTTAAAAAGGTCATTTTGTGGCTTTTTCACTCTTTCTCAGGTCAGAAGAGCTAGAATACATATTCACACATACAGAGAAAAAGGCAGGAAAAAGCACTCTGAATATCATTTGTATAATTTCAATTTACCACTATGTGCTACAAGAAAAGAAGAAAACAGCAGTAAAATACCACAGTGCAAAAATTATTCTGCTTCATCAAAATACATTTCTCAATGAAAGTGACTGGGAGATTTTCCGCATCATGTTTCTGCATATTCATTCTGGTGTGTTAGTTTCTAATCAGCAGAGTCAGTAATGGGAGAAGACACAGACTGACAGGCCCTCTGCTTGCTTTCACAAATTTCCGTATCAGCCCAAATTTACCTGCAGACAGCCTTGTTTAGGCAGAGTATCACCTGAATCCAACCCAAAAAGTAAGTTGGCAGAGATGCTATACAGGAATGGGAACAAAACAGGGCCCGTGTCAACCAGAGCAAGGAATGAAATCACCTACCCCTTCTGGAAAAGAAACCTGCTAACCTTTGTTTTTCCTTCTAAGACTGTTATTATAATGTGAAACAGGTATTCAGTATTCAGGACTCGAGTGAGCAGTAATCCTACCTTTTAAAAAACCCAGCTACTCACACACATTATTTCATAAATCATGCTTCAAAACAGCATTTCAAGACACTAACATTTCCTTTTCTTGTTGCAGAAGGCAATATAGCACCACAATGTTCGTAGTGTAGATTCACAAAAAGTTCTGCAAAAAATATGTAAACAAATGGAAAAGCTATTTTACTGGCTTCAGAGAATGAAAAAAAATATTTCAAGATATAATTCAGATATACACACTGAAGAGAAGATAACACTCCAGAAAGCAGCACTACAGTGTACAGTTTTGCCTCAAACCATATGCAACCTGCTACTCAAGAAACTCATTTCACCCTTCTTTGTGGAATAAGTATGTAAAAGGACCTGGAAAGAGAAGTTACTTATTTATTCTTATAACAACAATAAGAAATGCATATCAAGGGAAGAGGGAAAAACTACTTACATTATCCTTGCTTCTTTGTGTTATTACGAGCTAAAAAGACAATGTTGTCTTCAGTTCCACCAAATCACATGTGTGCATAAGGTGCAGGTCAAGGAATCAAACTTGACATTTCCAAAGTTTGTAATCTGTGTCCAGGTTCAGATATAAAGTAACGAAACATTCACAGTTCCAGTTCTGGTGTCTCTTCAGACTGTCTCCGTGACACGCAGAGCACGGTGGTAACGCTGGCACACGGTTTCATGCACCCAAGACAGATTACTGAGGGAGGCAGCAGAGGGATGACAAGTAACTATAAATCACATAGACCCCTCTGAAACAAGCACATCAGGTAAATGTTTGTCCCAGACCAGATATGATGTGGTGCTTTATGAGACTGGCAGTTCTGATACAGCAGCCACAAACTCTGACATCGCTGGATACCACCAAGGACCTGGATCAGGGCAAGGTAGATACATTAACCATGGGTGGTGTTACTGTAGCCACACATGCATGCTTTCTGAAGGCTGTGCTTGAACATGCATGTCTGGGAACAGGGACAGGAAGCAGTCTGGGTCTGCTCACTGCCCACGTGATGCCAAAGATGTATGTACCCTGGCAAAAAACTAGGTTTATCTAGTTTGTTTTAGGGAAGCTGTCAGACCCATGAAAGCAGCAGAAGCTAGCAATGCAGAAAACTCATCTAGAGGTAAAATGTGACCGCTGACTTTGCACTTATTTGCAGTGCTGTATGGAGGACAGTGAAAGAAGGAATGAATTTTCCCTTACAGCACCCTTCTGAAGCTGACTTTGCTATCTCCTTTTTCCAAATGAAGTTACCCTTCCTCCTAACAAAACAGCTGTTGTAGCATATAGGTAAGATTTGTTCAGATACCATATCTTAACACAATATAAATAAGATAAATTAATCATAGCTTGAAGACTGCTTATGAGTAATAAAAGTAGAGTAGTCATAAATTCAACTCCACCTGCGACTGAATAAATATCACTCCTTCAGTGCAAGGACTTAGGCAAGGCTTTTTCCATATGGGTCTAGGTGGACAGTCAAGGGTCTCAATGCTTTTTTCCTGTAGTGTACCAGGGGTAAAAAAAAAAAAAGGACTATTCTGCCTGTGCTTTTTTGCTATAAATGGCACTATCCAAAGGTTGCTTCAGATTTTAAATTCTGAACTGGGTATGAAAGGGAAAGGATACTGCAGATAGAAAGTTGACTGGGACTGAAAGGAGAAATTCAAATATTTTAGAAAATTACTACTTCTCACTATCTAATACTTCCTTTCAAATAGTTTTACTTTGGTCTAAACAGATTGTAATTCTCAAAGGCATGATATTGAACTTCCACTTCCTATAAGTCTCTGCTTAGATAAAAAAGTCTTTTTATGTTGGAAAGAAAGAATTGTTCTGCATTCTCAGTTATAAACTCAACAGATCTTTCAGTGATTTCTTTCCACATAAAGTGATGCTTATAAATGACATTTAATAGTGTCTCTATATTTTGTGTATTCAAAGACCGTCAATTTTGCAGTAATGGAAAATATATAAACTTCAAGTAGAATTAAAAAGAGTGAGAGAAAATGAAATTGTATATTGAAAAATCAAGCTGTTCATAAACAACATTCAGTCCCCAGAAATCCAGAAATGCCTCACAGGTACCAGAGTCAATATTAAGGCAATCATGATGATTGCATCAGATAATTTTTTTGGTTATTAAATGGAGAGAGATTCAACTCCTTTTAGCAAGTAAATAGGTGTCTGAGAGGAAAGTTTGATTTAATTTTTTGTAAAAGAGTAGACCAAAGCTGCCTCAGACCTGACATTTTTCTAAAGGGAGCTACAAGAATTAGAGACTCATCTGCTCCCATATGTCAGGAGGGATCAAGCTTCCTTGGGTTAGTCTGAAAATCCGAGTTTGGAGTGTTACCCTAGGTGGTGAAAGATGTGTCTGATTTCCTTCCTTTGGAGGGATTTTTTGTGTATGAAAATATTAGATTTTAGTGTGTTAAATTGCAAATTACAAGAAAGAAAGGAACCTGGGAGGATTCAGGATTGAAAACTATTTATCTTTCAAACTGAAGGGCTTGCATAGCCTTACAGTCAGGAGTCATCTGAAAGGTCTTAAATACATGCTTTTCTACATTTTTTGAACATTAAAATTTTGTAAATAACCCACACTGTGACAAAACTGTTTCCACTTTCAAGTATGAAAATACAGATCCATCTATTCTTTTGCTCTTACACTAAACAAAAAGGCTGCAAAGAAAGTAATTTAAATTGAAAATAAAGATTTTTAAAAAATTGCCTGTTGGTTGAAGTACTAGCTCCCTGGTGGCATTACTTTAGTAGTAAGCCAAGGAGAACATGGTAAATTCAACTCAGCTGATGCTGTGCTGCACCTCTAACTGTTGGGGAGTAGTTTGTGTAGGATTGAGCTATCCCATTTGAATTAAACTTGGAAGGTCTGACTTGATGCAAGATCAGACAACTTCCAGAGGGGCTTTCTTGCTCTTCTTCCCTTTCCTGGACTCATTTCCACTGTCTTCATGTCATCTGTTGTGACCATGCAGTTGAGCTGCTAGCAGGCTGGAAGTCTGACCTTGCAAAAACCCCAAACACCAACCCCCCCCATGGAATATCTTTCCATTAACCCATCCAGTTTACTTCACTCCATAAAATCACGGTGATGGACAGAAGGAGGTCGGCAGCACTGCCAGGTGGTTCTCAGCTGGGCAACTTCTCCGCACATGCAGGTATCAGATTGATCTAGTTTAAATAAATAGGTTTTATTTTACTCTAAAAAAAGAGGAGCAAAACTTGCAACTAACAGTCTTAGCTGCAAGCCAGTTCTAACTCTGCTGCCTCATGGCTGGTGTATGTGGCTGACACTGTCCTTACCTCCAGGAATCAGCGATCCCCTTTTCGGTGGTCTGTGGGGACAGGACAAGGGGAAACGGCTGCAAGTTGGAGCATAGGAAGTTCTGCACCAACATGCGGAAGAACTTTTTCACAGTGAGGGTGACAGAGCCCTGGGACAGGCTGCCCAGGGAGGTGGTGGAGTCTCCTTCTCTGGAGATATTCAAGACCCGTCTGGACGCCTATCTGAGCGATATGTCCTAGGGAGCCTGCTTTGGCAGGGGGGTTGGACCCGATGATCTCTTGAGGTCCCTTCCAACCCCTACGATTCTATGATTCTATGAATCTCCCAAGGCCACTACAAAGTCTCTCAGATGGTTCCTGGCCTGCCTTTGTAGCTCCCTCTATGGTCCAGTATGAAAATTGAAATACAAATGTCAAATTAGCTGTTTATATTCTGTCTCACCTTGATGTAATTACTGACAATTTACTTTGTCGGGTCTGTTCTCAAAGTGTGCAGTTTCCCTTCTTGATTGAATTTGTGAATAATTAAATATACATTCAGACATTTTAGCTCACAAATAAATTAGTTTTTATGTAGTTTCTGATGTAATCTTGGTTTCTCTCTGTCATAAAATACATCTCACCAAAATCTGAATTGTTTACATCCCTTGACTCCAATCTTACATGTAACCTTTATACTTATGAATCATTTCTAATTGACATCTGTCACGATGCATGCATCTCTTCTCTGATAGACCCCTGTAATGCACCATAGGTTAGGTCATACTTCTTATGCAGCCTGAGAAATAGCGTGAAAATAAATCTATAGGAAAATAATAAATAACTATGCCATGGTTTGCCTGAGCTGACACCTAAGCACCTCACAGCCACGTAGCTTGCTTCCCCACAGAGGAAGGGGGGAGAGAATTGAAAGAGTAATAGTGAAAAAAACCATGGATTAAGATAAAGGCAGTCTAATAATAATAAAAAAGCTGTGTCTACAAGCAAAGAAAGACAAGGAATTAATTCCCCACTTTCCATGGGCAGGCAGGTGTTCAGCCATCCCCAGGAAAGCAGGGTTCCATCATGTGTAACAGTGACTTGGGAAGACAAATGCCATAATTCTGAACTCCTCCCCCACCTTCTTTCTTCTTCCCTCACTTCTATATGTGATGAATATTCCTTGGGGCCAGCTGTCCTATCTGTATCCCCCCACAACTCCTTGTGCACCCCCAGCCTCCTCACTGGTGACATGGCATGAGAAGCATAAAAGGCCTTGGCTTTGTATAAGCCCTGCTTGGCAATAACAGAAATGCCTCTGTGCTATCAACACTTTTTCCAGTGCAAATCTAAAGCAGAGCCCTGTACTAGGTACTATGATGAAAATTAACTCTCTTCCAGCAAAATGACATACTACTATATAAATGATATATTATTTCGTCTAGTGAATTACATTAGGGAAATATAATTTTAAATTTAACTGATTCAGAACATTTTAGTTCAGTAATGTGAAATAAATTTTTAAGATGTAGGAATGCCATTTTTTCTTAAAATGCTGAAATGCTCAACATTTTCTAATATTCCAAGTGTTTAATTCCATGAGAAGTATGGCTATTTCCATTCTTGCTTTTATGATATAGAAGTATTAAATCTATCAATAAATCTCTGAAACAGTAACACAAATGCTGAAAAATTATTTTTCTCCACAAAATAATTTTTTTCTTATTTTTCTTGTTTTTTACAGCCAAGTTAAATAAAGTCTTAGTACCATCATTCATTTGCATGCCCACTTCAGCAGCTCCCCAGTAAACTTACCAGATTCTCTGCACGCAACAGTGAATTGGTTTGCAAACGTAGGGAGCAGCAAGTACCCACCTGATGCACTGAAGAGGATGAGCTGGGAGCTGATGGCAGGCATGGAGGTGATGAAGGCACATCACCACTGCATCAGGGCATAGTCCATGCATAGTCCCAGACAAAGTGAGGTATCAAATCTGGGATGAGCACAGGGATCTCCTTGGGAGAGGCAGGAGCCATGGCTGGAGAGAGGGCTACTATGGCTTAGGTGCAATGCCTGTCTAAGAAACATGCAAACCAAGACAGCCTGTTTCCTCCTTTACTGTGATACTTACTAGTTGAGGGTGACCAGATTAAATCAACCACATGAAATATGGATGTCATGTAATCTCAGTTTTGTGTATCAGAGATTCTTGCAAGCTTCTCTTAAGCAGAATATAATTTTAAAGACTTAATTTGATCAAAAATTTCCAGTCATACTGAATTCCTGATATATATAGTCCTCAATAAACAATAAGCAATGCAAAGAAGTATAACCAGAGTTTATCGAGATCCTTTCCTTTTCAGGGCTTGTCTATGCAGACTTGCTGATCTGCAGATCACTGGGGACAGAGAAAAGGTGCGATACTGATGGCTAAATTAAAGGTCTTATCACTAAATGAATTTAACTCATGAAGAAATTAAGAGCTTCCCTTGAAAATTCTCAGAAAATTAACTTTTTACTCAAAGTTCTGTAATTTCAGTATGATTTAGTGCATTCTTTTTACATAAGGAATAGGAAGAAACACTGCAAAATTGAGTGCAAAACTATGCAGTTTCAACCAGAAAACGCTAATTTTCATGCTGATAATAAAAGCTGTATCACATTACGCCTAATCACAGCAGGCCAGAGGACTCCTGTGTGCACAGTTTAATAGCAATATATAGAACAGCTAGGAATTATCACTAGATTAATTGTATGAATAAGAAACATGAGAATGGAGCGCTGCAGTGTGGGTAACATGGCCTTTCAGCTAAGCACATGAGCTACTCTTATAATAGAGTCATAGAATGGTCTGGGTTGGAAAGGACCCCAAGGACCATGGAGTTCCAACTCCCCTGCCACAGGCAGGGCCACCAACCTCAGGCCTGGATCTACACAAGGTTGCCCAGGGCCCCATCCAACCTGGCCTTGAACACTTCCAGGGACAGGGCATCCACCACCTCTCTGTGTAGCCTGGTCCAGCAGTTTACCACTCTCTCTGTAAAAAACTTCCCTCTAATATCTAATCTAAACCTTCCTTCCTTTAGTTTTAATACATTCCCCCTTGTCCTGCCATTGTCTACTGTTTTAAAAGGTTGATTTCCCTCCTGTTTGTATGTTCCCTTCAGGTACTGGAAGGCTGCAATGAGGTCCCCCCTCAACCTTCTCTTCTCCAGGCTGAACAAGCCCTGCTCCTTTAGCATCTCTTCTTCGTAGGGGAGGTGCTCCAGCCCTCTAACCATTGTCATGGCCCTCCTCTGAACCCTCTCCAATGCCCTTCGGTTTTCTAAAGCGGGAAACGCTGGATAGATGACCTGGCTTGTGGTATAGCTTCATGTCCCATGTTACCAGCAGTGTATTTGTACCTCTCTGAAGCAGGAGAAGTGCAATGTAGGCTGAAACCAATACTATTTTCTCACCTATTCTGTGGAGTCATTACAGTACAATTTTGCACAGTAACACTAGGAATATACAGCTGTAATGTGTATCTATCTCTGCTTTATGTCTTTTAAGTCTCAACTTTCCTCCATCAAGTCCTATTATACAGTCTGTGATCATGCTGCTCTTCAAGGGTGCAGAGAGAGGTGTTAGAAATCCCCAGGTAAATAGTCGTGGAATAACCTGTTTCCTTATTCTCTTTGTGCTGTCAGTTAGCGTTTAGTTTATGCACTGGAGGGGAAAAAAGTTTATGCCCTTCTTAAAAGAAGAACTATTCCTGTTTAAATACTCTTGTGGAAGTTTTCATTATCTGCAGAATGGCTAATCCCTTTCTGAATGTTATTCAAGCTCTTGGCTTTTATTATCTAACTCACAAAGAAACAAATGACATTATAATTCAGGGAAGCTGGCTCAGATACTGCAGTTCTATCAAGATCCTCAGTTTTAGCCGAGAAGGACATTGTGCTAACTGAGAGCTGAGGAATAGTTTTTTAAGAAATGCAAAGGCTCTGCATTTTGATATTTGTATTTTTGCTTTTTACTCAAATTATAAAGCTGGACATGGCTCAAAAACTGCTATATCCTTCTCAAAACTGGTGTCTCTGATGCTCTCTTATCTGCTGGAGTGGCAACAGAAACTTTTGCAAGATAGGTGAGTTATGTGAGCATGAATGTATAGTGAAACAAAAGTTTAACAAAGCAATATGCAAACAAGAACAGTACAGTTTATTAATTATCAAGGTAGTACTAACATGAGAATAGGCCAGTCTTTTAAAATAATAAAACACACAAAAAAGGCCAGTGTCTTGTAAAAAAATATTGTACCTTTCTTCCCGCCCAACTCTTACACTCTTCTACACGGTTGTGACAGCCACAGAAACACAGAATATTACTTTGCAGCTGCAAGCACACACATCTCTATAAAAATTTAACTTCTATTAAAAAAGGAACTCATTAAATTTCACTCATAATGAGTTTGTATGAGGCTGTAGTTACCCCCTTTGCATTATTCTGCTGCTACTAAGACAGAAGGACAAAGATAGATGCTGATAAGGTTCAAAAAGCTCTGTTGGGGATGGATCTCACAGCCCTCTCTGCAGGGATTTCCCCTGGGACTCAGCCTGCCCTTCTCTGAAAATGACTCTCTTGGCCAGTGCTGATTGTTTTTTAGCCTGGTTTGCCACAGGGTTACAGGGCTGCTTTGGTGTAGCTTTACTGAGATAAGTGCCTCTAACACTAAACCAGAGGTGAACCTCTTATTCAAAGGGAAAAAAAGGAAGTCTACACCATTTTTATGTTCATTTCACAGTTCATGGTGAGAAATCATTTTTCAAGCTCCTAGAGTGCTAAGCTGAGAAAATGGGCCTTCAGTAATTTTCTTTTAATTGGGAGCCCAGCAGTATAAAGATGGCACAGACTGGGGTATATTTTGAAATAGCTTGCTGCAGCTAGCGCTGTGGCAATAATTGAATTGAGGTGTGACTAAAGTATAGTCCATCTAATGGCAATAATAGGTGCCAAAGCCTGGTGTACTTTCATAGGTGATAAAAAGAGGATTTAACATGTTGTATCTAATTCTTTTCTTTTTTCTTTTTCAGTCAGCAACACCAGAGCAGGGTTTTGGTTTCTACTTTAGTTAACTTTGAGTTTTATTCCTGCTAACTTACTTTTTTGTAAGCTTTGCCCAACTTACTTTTTCCAGTTCTACAGGACTTTAAGAAATTCTCAGTTATATGCGCACGTGTCCCTGCTACATGCAGAGGGGTTGGACTAGATGACCTTTAAAGGTCCAACCTAGCACATTCCTATTCTATAATTTTTGGAAACTGTTGCTAACATGAATGCAAATTATACAGCTGTAGGTCACAGATTGAAAATATAGTCCCTTGGTCAAAACTTTTCCTTGTGTTCCTTGGCCTTTTTTACTGGCATCTTTCCTCAGTTATCCTATCCAAACACCACAGGTAGAATTGGAGGTCACATTTAGGAACATAAACATCATCATCTATGCTGTTTCAGATGGTCTGTATAACTGAAACACCCTCTTGGGACTGGCAGGCATGGACAGGACTATCTGAGCCTTACTCCTTTGTGGAGGATCTGAAATGGTGTCTAAAATGACAGGAGACACCTGTGTTTAGACAGCTACTTCCTTCGTGTCTCTGTTTTGGGATTTAATGGGGGATGCCTGATGAGTTAACTGCACCGCTTTACCATTGACTCCAGGAGGACTCATGGACCCTCAGTACTTGTGTGGTGTATTGATTCCTCAGTCGAATCTCACAGTCCTCAGAGCCTGCTCACAATTGTAGTCTTGCCCGTGCTTCTTTGGTTCAGGAAGTAAGAAAATGCTCAGACTGGACTTCGGCTAAGTGGTCTTAAACTTAACTCTGTGTGCCCTGTTCACATAGCTCATGCCTGCACCCCATCTGTCTACATGCAGGAACTTTACCCTACCTCATAATTTTGGTAGGACTATCATGCATGTTTTCAGATGTTTGACACTGGAACCCTCACAAACCATAGATTTTTATTCAGTGGCATTTTGCCAATGGGATAAGCTCTCTGCCTTCCAACAGCCCTACAGTATTCCTTAAGATACTTATCCCTGTATTCTGTTCCTTCAGGCAAATGGTGGTTCCTTGGCAATCCCTTTCTGGTCTCTCCCTCTGTGTCATCCCTTTGATTTTCCATCTGCAGTGTCCTCCCGCCACTTCCATTTGCTGTTAGCTTCACTCAAGCCTGTTCTTTTGGGGAGCGTCTGCCAGTGGATCTCAGGAATATTTCTCTTCTTACAGCTGGGATGAGTGCTAATCTAATTCCATTCTTCTTGTAGCTCTGCTTTGTTCTCTGTTCATTCCTTAGAAAAGACAACCCAGATATGAGATAGTCAGGACCAGCTCCCCTTACTGTATCATATACTGTATCTCCAATTACCACCTCCCTGATGCAGAGCTGCAGAATTTTCTGAGAGGACTTTTTGACTTTTCCAGCTGAAACTGTTCCTCTTTGTATGAACAAAGTGCTCATTGACTGACTGAATGAATATTCATGAAAGAAATCAAGGTGAGCATGACTCCAGCAGATGCAGGACTCTACTGGGATAAGAGGTTTCCCGCTCCAATAGGTGATCATGGTGAGAATGTGTTATATTTTGGCTATTCACAAAAGATTCTTATGATAAAGAATGTATATAAGATAGGTGTACCATGCTGATTCTAGCATGCTCCCTGTGCACCTTCAGCATCTTTTTAACGCAGACATTATGGATTTCATTTTACTGTAACACACAACCACAGCATCATGGACTAGTTGACATAGGAAGAGACCTCTGGAGATCATCTTGTCCAGCCATACTATGAGCCAATGAGGCACATCTAGCCCAGTAGCTGCAGGGAAAGTCTTGGCCTTCCTTTGCATTGCGGATGGTCTCCGAAAAACCTGATCTGGCAGCACATGTGCTAACACTAGAACCAGGAGAGCGGAGCATGGTGTGAAACATAAGCTGCCACAAACACACCCACTGATGGAAAGCAGTATAAGCGTATAGGTACAGGGCAACACCCATGTGGTTATACTGCTTCTACATCTCAGCTGAAGGGTCAACATGGACAGTGACATTAGATTTATTGGCTCAGATCTTAACTACCTTATGGGTCTCCCTGATGGTCTCTGTTATTCTGTATAAATGTGCTTAATCTTTCAGCTATGTGTTGCATTAAGCAACCTTCATGGGGAGGCAATGCTGCTGCTCCTCTGCTTGAAAGGATCCATATTAAGTTCAAATTAAAGACTTTGTCTGAGAGATTAATGAAAAGCAAACACTGTGAATAGTAGACTCTGGTGATATTGGATCTAAAAGATACTTCTGGTATTATAAAGAAGAACCTGAGGTAACTGTATGAAGCTGAGACAGGGGAGGTTTAGACTGGATATTAGGAAGAGGTTCTTTACTGAGAGGGTGGTCGGGTACTGGAACAGACTCCCCAGGTAAGTGGTCACCACACCAAACTTGCCTGAGTTCAAGAAGAGCCTGGACGATGCACTCAGTCCCATGCTTTGACCTGGCTGGCCCTGTGTGGAGCCAGGAGTTGGACTCGATGAACATTATGAGTCCTTTCCAACTCAGAATATGGTATGTTCTATCATTCTATGATAAGAACAGAGTAGATGAGTTATTTGCATTGCAGAAATTAGTAGGAGAAATGTTATGGTTATACTGGTCACCATATTATCATAACACATTCTTTTGGCTTTGAAATGTATGAAGAAAAAAATGTTGAAAAAAAAAATTTTAAAAATTCATTGAAACTTTAGGCTGAATTCTGTGTGATTTGGAGATTTTTATTTATTAAAGAATACAATGTTGACTAAATTCCAAGAGAAAATATAAAAAAAGTCACAAAGATTTATATTTGTTTGAATCAAAGATATCTGCAAAGGATATGAAAGTAGAGATATTTTTTTTCAGAGAGGCAACATGCCACGGCAGCATGATCCTTGCTCAATTATAGTGATTCATGGTAACTAAACCATCTTCTTTTCAATGGCAAACACTGGCATAATTTTCTCAGCATTCCTGAAACCAAGCCTCAGTGTGATGCATTCTTAATACTATGCTTTTCTACATTTGCTGTTGGATACCTTCATGGCTTTCTAAATTTTCACCTGCATTGCTATGGAGACCACTAAAATTTGATTATCACTGCTGAAGGAAATATACAGCACCACCTTAGCTTGAAGAGATTAAATAATTTTGCTTTTGCACACCATTTGCTTCAAGACCTGGCTAACACTGTCAACTTAGAACCACCCCTACTGGGGCATCTTGCTGCAAAGTCAAATGTGATTTATGACTTAAACTCCATTACTATGCTGATTATTCACAGCAGTAAAATTTTATACCCAGCATGATATGAAGTATTTAGTTTTAGATCTCTGTCCAGAAGGAAACAGAAAGATATGATCTACCGGAATACCAATCTCTAGTGATTTTGCCAGGCCAGAATCCAATGCAGGCCTCTGAGATTCTTGATGTTACCAACTGGAAAAGCCTGTGAGCTAGCTAAGTGGCCTCTTCGTGACCTACATTCCCTGTCTATAATCAAGAAAGGATTTACCCTTCTCCTCCTGTGACTATTTGAGGGCTGAAGGTGAAAAACTATCTATAAAAATGTTTTTAGAAAGGAGCTTATAAGATCTGAGAGACTTTTAGTCCTTGAGCTGTACTTGGCTGTGATAGAGTTAATTTTATTTGTAGGATCTAGTATGGGGCTGTGTTCTGGCTGTGTGCTGGGAATGGAGTTGGTAACACAGAGATGTTTTTTATTGCTGAGCAGTGCTTACGCAGAGACAAGGCTTTTTCTGCTTCTCACACCACCCCAGCAGCAAGAAGGCTGGGGGTGCACAAGTGTTTGTGAGGGGACACAATCAGGACAGCTGATATAAAAGGGATATTCCATACCATATTATGTCATGCTCAGTATATGAAGTTGGGGGAAGAATAAGGAAGAGTGATGGTGTTTGTTTTCCTAAGTCACTGTTACGCGTGATGGAGCCCTGCTTTCCTGGGGATGGCTGAACACCTGCCTGCCCATAGGGAGTGGGGAACTAATTTCTTGTCTTGCTCTGCTTGCGCATGCAGTTTTTGTTTTACTTATTAAACTGTCTTTAGCTCAAGCCATGCTTCTTTTTTCACTTTTACTCTTTCAATTCTCTCCCCCATCCAACTGTGGAGAAGTGAGTGAGGAGCTGTGTGGGACTTTGCTTCATCAAGACAGTCCTCCAAACTCAAGTCTCTTGCAACTTCACTGAAAAAACTGAAGGTTCATGCTCCTCAAGTGTTCCCTGGGCAGAGGAGATGGGAAGGGATCTCCTCCATCTGCATGTCTGTGGGTTGTGTATGTGGGTGTGCAATATACCTACTCATTAAATCTCTTCATTCCTGGGATGTGACCGCTTTACTGCATTTTTCTTCTGTGAAAAACCTCGTAGTTTAACAGATGAGACAAGCCACACAAGAAAGGGGGATGAAGGTGGTTGGTAAAATGCTAGAGCTTGTCCCCTATAAAATGACACCTTTGAAAAGTGCTAAGGAAGCTGCTGTAAATCGAACATCTGCTTAGGTTCTTTGTTCCCTTGATCAGACAGCAGCAGCAGATGTGCTCTCTTTGCAGATCTGCACTGCATATGGTTCCACAGAGCTTCTCTTATACTTTAAGTCTACATCTGATAGAACAGTCAAGGATGTCATTTGTCGACATGGCTGCCTGAATGCAATTCCATGGGCAGTGATTTTGGTAATTTTTCTTATTGCCATTATTGATTGTCTGCTGTTATCATGTTATCTTGTCACATATCTTGGATCCTCCAAAACCAGTGTGGAACAAATTGTTTGGAATGAACCACATTCAAGCTGATAGCACGCCTATAGTATTGTTTTTCCACCTTGCTGGCCTACCACAAAAAAGCACTCAGAACTTGCAATTCAATTACAAATGATTCTCACGTAAATGGAGAAGTATCCAAATCTGAAAGGTCACTCATCCTTGAAATCAGCACAATTGATTTTATATAGCTTGTTGTCAGAAATCACTTTGTGCTCCTGATACATGACCTGATACACTTTGTCTCTGAAGCCTGATACCTTAAATAATAATGCTCAATGAATAGATGTGTTAAACCACATTCCATACCCTGATACACTGATTACAAGCAATGCGATATGTCATCACAAACACAGTAAACCCCTCCCCATATACCACTGAAAGCTGTCCTGTATGGTACTAAGAAAATAAGTCTCCAGGCATTTATTTGCTTAATATCACATATTGCATAAAACCGGTCCTCCCATTTTAAGTAGAGTATTGATGGAGAGAAGACCGTCTGTTGGCAAAAAGAAGAAAATAATGTAAAACTAACCCAAGTTCACAATTTCAGGTGCTGAATTATATGCTGTATGCACAAAGGTTTGTGTAAAAATTAAATAAATCAGAATTTCGACTGACTAGAAACATGGGCTGTGGCATAACTCCATTGATGTTAAGAACATAACAGTTTCATGGATTTTTGCTGTATTTAACAACAGTGTTTCTGTAGACAAGTCAATCAAAGATGGTCTAAGTGTAAATTAGAAAAAAACCCAACCATGTAGGATTGTACCCTGAGAGCTTTCATATTATTATCAATTCCACTTGTCAATCTAAAAAGATGCCTTTCTGATAAACTTGTTTCCTATTTGTATTTATGAATGAAAATTTTCTTTTTTTGCAAAATTTTTTTTTTTATCTGAGGTTACCTTTTTCAGTGGTAGTGCACAGTTCCTAACTTTTACAATTACATAACCCCCTTCTTCTCACAGGACCAGAGTAGTTTTTCTTGGAGTTTGGCGTCAGAGTTACAGTTGTCTCATCTTCACTTTTGTCATCGATGTAAGCAGAGATTTGCAGTTCATGTATCCACTCAAGTAACCAGACACTTAATAAATCCCACCCCACTTTGTGGATTAAACAACAAGGCAAAAATTTTGAACAGTGTTTTAATTTTCCATGGATTATTAAGTGTATTCTTAGGAAGTTCAGCCAGAATCACCTGGAAATTTTGATGTTTAGATGCTTATCCTTTGAAACAGTAGTTAAAATCATAGAATCACAGAATTACAAGGTTGGAAAAGACCTTTAAGATCATCAAGTCCAACCGTCCCTGTCTTATGCTAAATCATATCCCTAAGTACGTCATCTACCCTTTTTTTAACCACATCCAGGGATGGTGACTCAACCATCTCCCCGGGCAGCCTGTTCCAGGCCCCGACAACTCTTTCAATGAAAAATTTTTACTAACATCTAATCTGAACCTGCCCTGGTGCAGCTTAGTGCCATTTCCCCTTTTCCTATCACCTGTCACTTGGCTGAAGAGACCATCTCCCACCTCTCTACAACCTCCTTTCATGTAATTGTAGACAGTGATAAGGTCTACCCTCAACCTCATCTTCTCCAGGCTAGACATCCTCAGCTCCCTCAGCCATTCCTCATAGGATTTTCCCTCCAACCACTTCAGCAGTCTGGTTGCCCTTCTCTGGACTCACTCGAGGACCTCAAAGCCCTTCTTATGGTGAGGAGCCCAGAACTGTACACAGTACTTGAGGTGTGCAGCCTCACCAGTGCCGAGTACACGGGCACAATCACCTCCCTAGACTTACTGGCCACAATACCATGACATTACAGATAGGGACGTGACGTGAACATAGATAAATATCTGGGGGATGTTTCCTCAAAAGTAAAATGAGAACATGTGCACCATGCCCCCTTTCGGTAATTACCTCAGTCATCCCTAGGTAAGATCTTTCAAACACTCACTCAAATTTCAGTGCTATTGTTCAAGTTTCAGCCCTACCACATTGTATATCCTCTGCTCCACCACTGTGTTTCAACATGTTCCTGCTTCAGTAACAATACTAGCAGCAGCAGTATGACTTAGAACTTCTTTCTTTTCTTTAAATAACATGCTAAATGCTGCTGTAACTCTTAATAGGGTGAGTACTGATCCAGTTGGAGTAGACACCAAAAGTACTCATTTAATGACTGATATCAGCAGAATTACCCCAGGGATGAGTTTGATTCTTATTTTCCACAACATTAGCTGTCTCAAGTTGAGGAGAAAAATTTCTAATTATCTAAAGTACAAAGGAATGGAAGAATATTTTTTTCCTGTGTATGCATATCTACACATCATAGATACATTCACATCTAGTAATACACCAGAATGGTTATGCAACGCTACTTCTCCATTACCTTAGGCTGTTAAATATATGTAGCCAGGATAGTATAAGAAAGTTTTAAATTTAACCTTTAGAAATATTTTTGCTTGGATAGTTGAGTTTATATGGGATGGATGATACAGAAACTATGTTTTGTTAAAACAGAGTGTGATAATTGTGGATTAATTCTGTTCACAGAAGTGTGGAAAAACGATCCTTCTTTGAGAGGTTAACTAAATAAATACTATAGCAACTCCAAAACAGGCATCAGTGAAAGTCATCAAGCTTTTTTTGTCCTAAATGAGTTAATAAACCCAACAAAAATCCAACAGTTATTTATTTCCTATTGCAGTCAGTGTTTTTCCTCAGCTGTTTCTCAGAGGGTTTTCTTATCAGTTTTCAAGATCTGGTTGTTGTAAAGGCATGGATTGCCAGAACAGGACTGTAAATGCTGTACACAGGAGCCTTTGCTTTCTCATGGCCAGAACAGGAAGGGACAAGGGCTTTAAGCTGAAGGAGGGTAGATTTAGATTAGATATTGGGAAAAAAAATCTTTATTGTGAGGGTGGTGAGGCACAGGAACAGGATGCCCAGAGAAGCTGTGGCTATGCCCTCTCTGGAAGTGTCAAAGGCCAGTTTGGATGGGGCTTTGGGCAACATGGTCTAGTGGAGGGTTTCTCTCGGTTTTCCTCTCCATGCCAGGGGAGTTGAAACTAGATGGGCTTTGAGGTCCCTTCCAACCCAAACCATCCTCTGATTCTATAAATGCTCAGACCTAAAGTACTAACTTGTCAAGTTGTGCTGGTTTTACTTAAGTGTACAGAATCATTCCTGCATCTTTATTCCTATCCTTGGTTAGATTTTCTTTTCAGTAGGAATAGACTATCAGTAGTCAGGTCTGTCCTTTTTCTTCTGTGTTTTTTCTGATTGTGGCTACTGTGTGTAAGTAGATTAATTTGGTAAACTGTTAATATGGAGAAGTCCTACAAGTTTATTTCAGGGAGGACAAAAGTCAGGAGTTACACAGACACAGAACAAAGTTACCATGCCAGAGTAAAGAATTTATGAGAGAAGATTTTTCAATGCTTTCTTTGGAGCCAGCCTCTAGAACTCAATGCAAATAGACACGATTCCACTACATGTGTGGAAAGTTCGCCCTCCCCTAATAATTTTGCATTATTTTTATAATGTTTTTCCCAACAGGTTCAAAACTCAAAAATATAAGTCTTCTTCCCTAATGGGAATGAATGAGGCTCACAATGGATCTTCACATGAACAATTTAAAAAATGTTGTAATATAATCCCGACTACAGCTTCATTGCATAAATTATACTTTCTATACTTTGTTACTAATCATGCAAAGAGTTCAGTACATTTCTGTTTCAAAAATATTTGTAATGGATTGCTCCTTTGCCCATAAAATGTTTGATTCTGACATTTTATCCATTTAACACTGCAGGATGCTCTCCTTTATTTTTCTTGGCTGATTGATGCCTTAATTTCAGTAATAATTGCCCTCATGCCCAATCTAATCCAACACAGAATTTAAGATCATCAAAGTGAAGAATTTTGATGATTATTATTAAATAAGATCTTGACAGACAAATGCAGAAAATAAAAATGCTTTATTATCCTCTTTCTTCTCAAATTAGATGTATTGCTTATTAACATGTATTTTCTAGACTATTGAGGATTCTGTTGAACATGGAAACTGGAATGTTTTGAAATTCTCAGACTACCTTCTCTACCAAAAAGGAATTAGACATTATTTTAATTGGCTACTATTTAGTCTGTAGTAGTTCTTTCTGAATAAGGAATTGCCCCCTTATCGCGCACAGTAAGAGTAAGTTGTTTCTGAAGTTCACAAACTTTTGCAAAATCTGACATAGCAGTAACAATAAATACAAAATATTTAAAAATGGATAAAATTATGTGCCATATATAAATCACACACATTTCAAAGTAGTCTTGCTTCCCAACAGTTCTAATTAAAAAACATTCTTGTAGCCTTTGTGGATCAATTTTCCTTGGTTTGTCTGTATAGTGGCACCTTGTGAATAGAGTAATAAACCAAACAAAATTATAACAATTATTAACATGGTTTTCATAAGTTATATCCATGATACTTTAGGGATACATGAAACTTAGACACTTCCAAGGTTAGTAGTTCCTCAGATTCAGTGAAATATCACCACTGGGCCTCTTTTTCACTCTCTCTACACCCCACTGAAGAATTTCCTCCTTTTATGAAGTTTATCAGTTTTCTTCTCAGCTATATTTTAACACAGGACAGGTTCTTAAATTTCTCAAAGTGATAAAAAGATAGCAGTATTTACCACATTTTTCTCCATCTTACTTACTTAAGATGAGGACTTCATGCTATAGATGCATGTTTCTCTTTGTTCTGCTTGGAAAGTTCGTGGAGCACAGTTGTGTTACAGAGCTTTAAACGGTATTTTTCCATGAGAGAAATATATTTTTCCTGGGAAGTTTCATAGTCACATTTGAAGAGAAGGAATTCCAAAACTGAATTAGTGCATAAATCAGAGAAAATATTTATTTACAGACATGTAAAAATTATGTTACAACATTTTAAAGAAAACTGTTATGAACCATCAATCTGCTCTACATGGGCAAATCCTGAATGTTTTAATTCTAACTTGCAGTGGCACCTATTAAAAATATGACTGCTTACAAGATTGTAGCTATCTACATAGTTTAAGTACAATGTTTTTTCAGAACTAAAAATGGATCTACAGAGAAAACTAATAAGAACCGCAACAATATGTAATACAAGAGTTTACAAAAGTAAAAATATTTTTTCTTGATCCAAACTTTAAAGCTTTTTAGTAAATATTTTCCATTCATGCAGCTGCACAGGTTTGAAACAAAGATCTGAAATACACAGAGCATATAGGTCTGTGTAGAAAATGAATTGATTTAACTCAGGACTGTCCATAAAGGATTTTATAAGACTGTTGACTATCTGAACTGATTCGACAAGATCCTTTATGTTTCCTGTTCTCCCATATTGCAAGGGATGAGCAATGTTAAAAAAAACCCCAAACCAACAAAACCCACAACTGACAAAAGCCATGTGAAACAAGTATAGGTAGTGATGGCAAACAACACCGAGCATACCGCATACATGAAAAGTAGAGAACTATCAAGCTCTGTTGAAGCTACCAGCATCCTCTGTAGTGATTTGAAGCAAACATGCCATTAAGAATCCTTGCTAGTAATTGAGTGCATGGCACAACAAGCTTCTGTCTTGCAAATGAAGTGCCTCGTGTGTCATCATAGGTGTCTTTTTGTGTTCAAAATATATTCAGGACTTAAACTGTGGTGTGAAACAGTGTCGACATTATGACTGTGCAATCATTTCTGTGAATATATAATCTAAGGGTAATGATTGGAAAGAATTTTTAAAGATCTAATAAGTGCTTTCTGTGATTATTAGCTCATTTGGAATGGAGGCGGGGAAGAGATGATATACCTAGCTGTTTCTCATATGAGGTTTATTAACACCAACATCAGAACTGATCTCCTTGGATGATATTCTGCATCTTTTAAGTCAGCCAACAGTTTACATAATTGAAATGGGCAAAATGCCTGTGGAGCTGCTATGGTTTGGAGTTCTTTTTATCTGTCAGCTAAAGATGAAGATCCCAAAATGGCAATTCTTTCTGCATTTTTACAGTTAAAAATGATCATAACTTTTACTAATAGATAGGGAAGAAGTATTTCACTCTTTGATTTGACCTAACATTTTGCTTGCACAGAAGTAATATTTTTTGCTGCACTTTTCTGGGAGAGTCAGCCTTGGTGGATTCTGAAGCTGTGATTCTTTATGCTCGGGAGTAACTACTTACACTATTCTTTTCTTAATTAAGTAGCTAGGTACTACTCAGCACTTAGGTAAACCATGTAACTCCACAGACAATAGACAAGCTAAATATAAGATACACAAACATCACCGAGAGTGCTATGTTACATAGTCTCCTAGTGAATTAAATTCCCACTCATTAATAGATAATTAAATTAAAATGTATATTCTTCTTCCAAATGTTTAAAGAATATCAATCCTTCTTTGATGACAGTCCTCATGCTGGAAACCCAACCCGAGACCTTGAGCTCCTGCCTCCTTATGCTCTGACTTTTTGAGGTGAACCTATCATCTCACAGATTGCTGGTTTTTTATAGACATTGAAAGTTTAATCTATTAAAGAATCTCTCTGGTACCTTTGTTTCTTTCTTGCTATTAGCCTACAGAGAACAACCAAAGGGACTAGACAGGGGTTAATTTCTGTCGTGCTGGATGATACCAAATACCTGTGGCCATGTATACCAGTGGAAGTTTAGGGCTTCATACTACAGACTGGCACACAGCTGACTCTGAGCTCCATTCAGATGTGTAAGGTACTTCTTAAACTGACATCTCTCCCTCTTGGGGAGACATGTCTCTTTCTATGGGAGCATATCTCACAAAAGGATGTACATAAATAAATATGTATCTACTCCTTTTTTCATGACATCTGCAGCACTGAGGTCAAGCTTTAGGACGTTCAACAAGTTGGTACTTTTGGTAGAGAAGATGACTTTGTGCCCATATCATTTCTATATATGCTTTGATACCCTTAGTATCTCAGTAACACAAGAGAAATAATGCATCCATGCTGTTTGAAAGGAAACATGATTTATTAAGAAAGTCTATACTGAGGTTCCCCCTGCAACGTCTGTAATAATTAATTATTCCAACTGCAGGCCTTTATGATGGCTTTAGGGATTTGGCAGAGGAAACTACTGCTAGAAAATAAACGAAAAAGTAATCAGTAGGCTAACTCAGGTTGTCAGATATTGTGAGTCTATAAGCAATTTACCTGGCTAGACAGGAGACTGACTGTCTTGGGAACTTTCCATATGGTAACAACAAATTGCCTTTAGAAACTTGCAGGAACAGCTGTAACAACTGTCTGATGAATGACATCACAGAGGGTGCTTATCCAAAGAGAGGGATTTACGAGAGGATTCAATTTACAGCTTATAATGGATTGCTCTCTTATTTTGACATTTTCACTTTTTAGCAGCTATCCCTATTAGTAAGTATAATTATTTCAAATTATGAATATAATAATTAAAGTAATAGAAAATAGCATACGATGCATTTAATTGTGACACTGATCAGAAAGATCTTGTTTGAATTAAGCTGTAAACAGAGAAGTGCAATGTCACCTGACTAAATATGGTAAAACAGTAAAACATGCTAATCATAAAAATAGCTTTTAGAAATATACATTTGTATACAGTGTTTCCCACACCTGTTAAATATGTCCTTCATATTATTATGATACAGTACATTGGCCTTTAAGACATCAAAATTAAAAAAATAATACCAATAATTAGCCAGAGAAAAACACATTTACAATCTAAACCATAAAAATCTGACAATTGTATAGCTTAGAACATATAAGAAATGGAATTTCTAATATTTGAACAATAACGTCCATTTTAATAAGTAAATTGAGTTTTCATACAAATTGAATCAAAGGTGTTGCTAGCCAGTAAGAAACCGCAGTTCACAATTTTCTGTGGGGAAGTCAGAGTTTCTCTTCTCAGCCTTCAGGGGGTTCACACTTGGCATCTCATCACTTGATCTGTAGAAACTGAGAAATGAAAGGTTCTCTTTAGTAAGAAGGTACAGAGTTTCCTCCAGCAGAACCTCGAAAGACAGACAAGATAACCAGGGAAAAGTGGGAAGAGGACTATGACTTGACCTTTTTGTGAATCAATCAAATATCGGTATCGATCAGACTTCCACCTTAAACGTTGGAGGGCTTAAAGAACAGTCATATACCTGCAGCAGGGGACCATCAGGACTCTGCAATGGTCCTAAGTCAGACTGCATGGCCTAAAATAACCACAGTGAATCAAGGAAGAGCTGTTGAGGCTGATGTATACTTCCCTTCACTGACACGTTCCAAACAACTGCTGAATAATTTCTGTTTTAGCAGCAGAAAATAGAAGAATGTATCCTAGCTGCTTTGCAAGAAAATGCATTATTTGCATAATAGCATCCAATCTAAACAAACCATATACAGGATTCTTTGCTTTTGTCGCATCACACTGTTTATAAATCCTACTCTGGACCGGTTACATTGTGTGCTTTCCAGTATGCTTATAGTTACTAGATTGATGTATCTTTCCTCAGTGGCTTCCCTTTTGTCATTGTCTATTTTATTCTTGTTCCTGTGTACATGTGATAGGCTTTAATTGCATATCCTTTGATTTCCTTTGTTCTTTGCGTGAAACAGCAAAAGCCCACTGTCAGCCAACACTTTTGAGGGTCAGTCCTCAGCGGAGGCCGGAGGCATGTGGCATCTAAAAATCTGAGAGTCCTGCTATGCAACCCATTAATGCTACCAGTTCCAACCAGGCACTCAGTGGTGCTGCAGACTGTAAGACATACCAGCTCTGTCTACCCACAGAAAATCTGACAACACTTTCTCAATCACATCTGTTCAGAAAACTGACAGTACAAAATGTTAACAGAAATAGATGGTTTCTTTTTTTAAGTGCAATTTTCAACATAAGGGGTTTTGGTTTTTTTTTTTTTTATTTTTGACAGTAAAAATATCTTTCAGCCAATTTCTCCACTTTTTTTTTTTTCACATGGAAAAGGTTTTATCAGAAATATAAGAGCCTCTGCAAAACTGTCCCCCTGCCCTTTGAGGCAGCCAGTCGTCAGATTTCTGTCTTGTTGCAAAAGCTGCACGAGATTTCTGGTTGTATTCATAACAAGTAACCAGGATTAGGGAGAAAAGCTCATATGAGAGATCCCAGAACTTTCTTCTTTCAGTTAAAATATCATGAAACTATTATTCTCTAGTTGCATTGAGAAAAAAAAGTAATCTCCTCTATTTTTAGCTCCTGATCCCTGGACAGACTTAACTACATGAAAAAAGATTTTAAAATTCTCCCCTTAGGTCTGAGAGAGGCCTAATGGTTGTTAAGTAGCTATTCATCTTACAAAAAGGGAAAAAAAATCCCATTGTACATTCTATTAGCTCCAGAGAGACTTCCTCTTTTCTTGCCTTTTCTTCACCTATGCTTTGCTGTTCCATTATGCCATTATAAAATGCAGTAATTATGTAAGTAAGAAGAGAGACAGATTTTCAAGTTATTTATTGAAGCTTTTTCCCTGCCATAAACCTTTCAAGCATTTACCTGTCACCAGCACTAAAAAGCTTCATTAGGTTACTATTATGAAGCGTTACTGCTAACCATCTGGATCCAAGTCATCAATGCTGCTTTGCTGTCGTTTAGAAACAATGATACAAATTTACCAACCCCACCAGACCAAAATCTTGTGTTCTCCCTTCAGTACATGGGCTTGTTATTTGCCTCTTAAGGCAAATAATCTTAAAGGCTGAGATGAAACTTTAACATCTGAAATAGTTGAGCTTTTATTTTCCATAGAATGACAGTAACCCAGGGCTATGATTAATCTAGTGTAATGCAATACTAATTTTATTCTATTTCTTTCTTCTGAATAGTGTGCAATTTATCAGCTGGTAGTGCTGATGATATTAGAAAACCTCCTGATGACTAATGTTTTTTTTAATCTTTTCATTTCCTTTCTGTTATATATATATAAAAAAAACCCTTCTGACACAACAAGCATGAACTGAATTATGTTGAAGCCAGTAATATGGCTTTCATTTTATGTTGTTCTAACAGAAAACCACTTTAGAAAGTGTGATTTGAACATAATGCATTTTAAAAATTGAATAACCCAACTGAGCATATAGCCTTGGCAACCATATACAATATCAAAGAAACAGTATATAGTGTCCTAATTGCCATAATAATCTCTGAAAAGAGCTGGAAAATATTATTGGTTCATTTTCCACCTGAAATTATTTTGCTGGTTTTTTCCCTCACTGGGTGGCTTTTTGAGCATGACCTATTTGAAACAGGCCTCTTAGGCATAATGCTGTATTTCAGTGTTCCAGAATTGCTATTGCCACTGTTATTATAGTTCCAGTATGACCCTTCTGGCATTTTTACCAGACTCGAATTATCCTATATTCAATTAATTTTAACTTTATATTATTACAATGTACATAACATTGGAAAGCCAACATTGAATATTAAACCCTTCACTAAATGAAAGTGCAGGTCTACTTAACGGGCCCCAAACTACAATCACTTAGAAGGATGAAGCAAATCAGATAAAATCCAGTAAAAATCTAGAGTTTTCCATCTTGTCCATCAGAGATTTAATGGTTTTATCACTCACCTCCACTCAAAGCCTAGATTATTCCAGTCTTTGCAACTGTAGATCTTTAGGAATGCCCCTCATGTAAAGGATGTTTTTATCTAGGAGAGCCTGGCCATCAGATCACCTGCCAGGCGACGGTTACCTCTAAGCTATGTGCTTTCTAGTCACCAAGCACAACATACTAGGGATAGTTTGCACTCTATTCCTCCCAAAAGCCTTTTATGAGAAGGGAAGCTCAATATATATCAAAGACCTGCAGACACCGTTCTTTCAGTACGAGGTGGGCCACCCCCACCTCCCCGGTCTCCCCAAGCAGATGGAAGCTATAATGGTGACCACTGCTTCTGTGGCAGGGAGGAGCTGATGGCTTTTCTAATCATGTTCAGGTGGACTTTGTCTGAAGAAAGCATGAGTTTTGATCTCTGCTAGCTGGATACAAACTGAACTCGGCTTCTTCCCTGCCCTGCTTTACTTCTTCCTTACATTTCTGGCAGACCGTAAACATCAGGGATGTGTTCCTTGTTCCCCATAAATATCTAGCTTTCTGCACACAGGTTTTATGGCAAAAGTGTTCTTTACCATGCTCATCTTCCAGACCTAGATGTACCAGAATAAATATTACTATCTGAGAACGTAAATTCAGCATGTGTCCTTGGTAGGGAGTATTAGGAATGCACCATGACTAAATTCCACAAAAGATGAACATGATTAGCATCTTCCTTATAGTACATTAAGAAAATGTTTAAAGAAAAATCCCACAGAATATGGATGTTACAGACTTTACTCTGGTTTACCTCACAGTAATTATAAGCAATAAGTGCCTTCAAAAAGTATATCAAAAGATTTGCCTGATAAAATTAAGTAATCAATTGCTCTGAATGGCTTTTCTGATAGCACCAATCTTAGAAATTCCCAGAAAATGCAGCTAAACAATGGATGGATAGATGAATGTGCACATATACATGTGAGCTTGAAACCCAAAGCCTTAAATATTCCTGCTCTCCTGTCTCTTTCTTTCTTCCCAGACAAACCCATTCCCATATGAGATAGAATCTGGATTTAATAGTTGCAAGGGAGGAATCTGAAGCTATTTCTGACCACTGCTTGATTTCAGGTAAAAATCACATTTCTATCTCTGTTGATCAGGAGACTTGATGACTGACACCTTCCCAGGTAGTTGCTGGTGTCTGACTTGGCTTTGTCAGTGGGTTATGTGACTGCCATACATCACCTGTTGCAAAACAACTGCAAGTTCCATTAAAATGCAGCTGCTGCACTGTCCTTTCAGTCACAGCACTGTTCCTTACACTTGTACTACCTCAGACTGCAATCATAGTATGATTGCTTTGATTGCATCTGACGCTCATCCCTACACTGTTATCTGTACAACTGAGAATACCGGATCCAGATCTGCAGATGCTACTACTATATCCTCTAGGATAGCATACTCTGCTTCATTAATAACTTTTTTCTGATTATGAAATATGCTTTCTGTACAGCCAAGGAAGTAAAAACTGAATCTGTTTTAAGAACAGACCTTTGTTTTTTTAATTTTTAAGAAAACAACATCTTGATTAGCCATTATTGATCCAGATATTTCCCTAAAATGATTAAAGTCAAGATGCGTTACACAAAGTAGTAGTGCAAATTGTCATTCTGTTATTTGCTGAGTCTAACTCAACACCATATCTTCCCTTTCTCTTAAGCAGGAAGCTCATACTGAGTGCAAACCACAGTAATTTCTGCTTGTGAGGCACTATGGGGGCTTGTACTTCAACTGGCTTTTGCACAGCATTTGTCATTGTGAATGGAAATCCTCAAGCAACGAATGGGGCTTACCATAGAACCTTGAACGTGTATTGGCTATCACATTGGCGCCATGGCTGTGTCCATCTGAAACACGCCTTGTATTGTGCCTTGATTTAAAGCATGAAATATCCGATTAACACAGTTATATCAGCTACTGAGTAGGAGGCCTCCGTCGAAAAAGTATACACTCAGTTTAGTAGGTTAGTGAGGGAATGTGAATGTGCATTACAGGTTTGCTGATGTCATTGTAACACTTGTAGAACATGACAGAAAAAAAATACAGCACTAAAAGAAAACTTTATAATGAGCTAGTGACAGAATATTTGCTGCATATAGCAAATAGGAGGAGTTGTACTGTTTGGTAAATATTAATAAAGAATAATTAAAGGAAGCAGTTGCAACTTCTTTAAACCTTTCTTCAAATGATGAAAACTAATAATTATTT
Organism: Zapornia atra; assembly: GCA_013400835.1. Taxonomy (NCBI): domain Eukaryota; kingdom Metazoa; phylum Chordata; class Aves; order Gruiformes; family Rallidae; genus Zapornia; species Zapornia atra. The sequence goes on from VZTU01001581.1 coordinate 31,039, forward strand.
TTGTACTATGTCGATCATACTTTAATTGTCGAAAACACTACAGAATTGTTTTTTCTGTTCAGTGAACAGTTTAATTGCTTTGAAGTGTTAGTACTTATGTGAGAACATGTGAGAATGGCTGTTTCATTCATCAGTGAAAACAAACTTCTCTCTCTTTTATATTAAAATGCTTTGTTTCACTTGCTTGCCCGATAAAAATCAGGAGGAAGAATGAAATTGCCCTATCAAATACTTATTTTTCCCCTAGATCAAAATATCTTTTCTTTCTCAGAATTCTATTTCAGCAGATTTGTGATGAATACTGTTGGGTGTAGTGAGGGAGACAATATCTGGTATTTGGAGAGTGCCAGTGAGGACATGATGCAGTTGAGATGATGGTCAGGTGTGAGGCTGAAGGAATGACTTTGGAATTAGAGTCACCATGGTCATTTAGGAACTTTATTGAGAGGGGCTATGAGGACAGCAAAGAGGCAGAGGGAAAGAAGTGGATCTGTCCACCTCACTTCACTCTGCTGGCTTTCCTCCTGCTCTACTGTGTTTTGCAGTAACATCTTCCTCTACAAGGTACTTTTTAGTTGTAGATGAAGACACAGGGACTAGTAGTATAGTTTCTGGTAATAGTGATCTGAAATTGGTGGCATTGGATCTTTTGCAAATCATGGGTTGGGCTTTGATATCTCCAAGCAGAAGAACACGGAAGAGGTGGGAAGGTGGTGCTTTTACAGCGCTTGTTGCCCTAAAGCCTTTACTCAGAATATATTCATAAGAGTATGCCATGGTGAAGCCATGCTCCCATCACCACCAGTCCATTTCATATTCTCTGCTGGCTGACCTAAGGTGAGATGAAAATAGCAGGGAAGTCAAAACAAATACAGTAAAGCCTCATTGATGCTGCCCACACAGTTCCCTCAGCTTGCACCAGTGTGCCTTGAGAGCAACTCAACACCTTCTTGGGATCTAGTAATAAATATAACAAAGGGTAAAACATCACACTTTCCTTTAACCCTGAATATGAATGGATATTTGTAATGCATTCCCTGAGGTATGACTCAGTTTTCTGCTTCTTGTGATGACACCTGTTCCATCAGAAGCAAGTCTGAGTCCTACTAGGATCCACGGTAAGAACCATTCTTGATCAATGTGAATGCTATGAAGGAGATGGTTTTAGAATGCAGCGTGCTGTCAGAAAGATGTAGAATAAAATTCCTACTGATTTAACCTCTACTCAGTGTGAGGAGTAGAAATTACCCAGTGTGAGGTGCTGGTCCAATTAGTATGAATGTCAAAGTCTGGTTCCTGTTTTACTAGTACCGAGGATGCAGGTCTCAGCACAGTTTATATATTAAACTGCTTAAACTTACGCCCTTAGGCCACTCACTATGTCTACACTTTAAGTGGTATGTTTTTAAAGTATGTGAAAGTAATTTAAACTAATTATTAGTTTAAAGTCATTATTATAACATAAATATAAAAATATTAATATAATAAATATTCATTATTATAATTACTATGATAATATAAATATTAATAAGTTGATATTAATAATTTAGCACCCGCTAAACTTTCCCAGTATTGTCAAATTTGAGTTTAGATAAGTATCAAAACCAAAAGTGCAACTACACAGGGAAAAGAAATTGTACACAGTGAGATTGAGAATGTCCTATCTAACCAACAGAAAGACCAGGTGAAGTGAGGTAAAAAGTAAATTAATAGAGAGAGAATGGACAGGAGAGCTTGCTGGAGGAAGAAGCTGGAATCACTTAGCATCAGATGACAGATACAGGAAAAGCTCGGAGTCAAACAGGAAGGAGGAGAGGGATAAGACTAACAACGATGTTCAACAGATACTCAAATGGTGACAGTGCTGTACTGAATTAAACAGTTAATTGAACATACAGGATGTAGCGTTACCCGCTGAAGACTGTTACATGTGAAAGTCTTGGTTTGGGAATGTGACCTAGACAAAAAAAGCTGGTCCTATTTTAAACAGGTTTTTCTTGGTATTTTCCTGCATAATACTTATTTGAATGCAAAGTGCATTTTTGTTTTATGTCAGGAGACTTTCCTTTAAAAATAAAAATTACAAAGCAAAAGGGTGGTCTTTGAGTTATATTGTGGTCTACAAATACAGAATAATCTAATAGGTGAGAATGGATTAATATAATCCTCCAAAGAGGAAGCAGGGAGGAATTTAGTACTTTGATTCTCTGTTTATTGAAGCTGGAACACAACTTACTATTTTTGAAAGACATTATGAAACTGTAGTGTACTTTTAGAAATCAATAACAACAACAATTTGGAAACTTCAGATACACATATCAGCATAACAGGCTGGCTAAAATGGCATGTGATTAACTTCCAAATCTTCATTTTGGCAGACTGAGCTTGTTTTATTCCTCACTGATTGCTTTCTTGTTGAAATGGCAATTACAGTTCTATCACCTTCTAAATAACTTTCCTTTTCTGAGGTCCATAAATGCCTATGTACAGATAAATTCAATCTGCCTTTCATGTTTTGGTATTAATCATGCAGAAAATCTTCTTAGTAACACATTTATATTTTCTCAAAAAAAGAGACCTTTTGGAATAATTGGGTCACTAACTGCAGTGGGTCTGCAATTTGTATTGAAAAAAAAGAAAACCCTACCCAGATTTAAAATTTATGTCTTTTATATGGAAAAAACCACAACCTTTTGGCTTTTCAGTGTTTACCCCTCTTTACATGCATAAAGACTTTCAACAGAAAAAAGTTTCCTCTGAGAGTTTTTCATTCAGCATTCCTGAGGCTCAAGTATACTGATAAAGCCTATGAAATGAGTGTCTTCTAGGGGAACTAAAGCTATTTACTTTCAAAGACTGACACACCAGGAAAAATGTGTGATGTATGGTACTTGCTCAATTTCAGTTAAATCTAAGAATTTGAGGATTAAGCTGATAGGCCCAAATCCATCACCAAACACAGACCCAGTGGCTGGCCCAAGTTGTTGCAAAGGGTTTCAGTGTCCCACTGAGAGCCAAGAAAACACCTTCCCATTCTCAGCACTTTGACACCACACCTCATGCTGCTGCTTTGGTATCGATGTTAGATGACTCTCCTGTTGCCTATTGTCCCTATACGGGACTGGGGAAAGTTGGTTGCAAATGAGTCAACCAAACTCTCTCTAGCACCTTGCACAAGTCATCCAAAGTCTTCTGGAGTCAACCAAAATACAGGGAGATAGAAGAAGAGTGACCCCACCAGAATTAGTGAAAATTACATTGGTAAAAAAGTTCAGGGGTGGAAACTGAAATCAGTCTTCATATTTAAATTGTTGAGTTACTTCAATTAAATCTGGTGTTTCTTTACCAGTCATAAGTTACAGCAAAAATCTTGTGATCTTTTCCATAAGCTTTTTTATCACCTTCCCCTGAAATCTAGGTTTGCTTCTGGGTGTTAAGAGTTCAGCTGTCCTTGTTTCCATATTGCACTCAGAGATTCCATCTATGTTCTTAAAATTTAGGCGAGCAAAATCTGGTGATTTACTAAGAAAGAATAAATATAACCAGGCCACTAGTACTGAATATTAAGTTCAATTGCATTGTATCAAAGTGGAATTAATCTAATTTAGGCAAGTATTTTGTTTACATGTCTGAGAGAATTTTTGGCCTGATCTGAAAGCATGATTTTCCTCTGAATCAATTCACAGGTTGATTTGTTGCTGGGCTTTTTTTTTTGTTTGTTTGTTTGGTTGGTTTGTTTTTTTGTTTGTTTCGGGTTTTTTTTTGGGGGGGGAAGGGGATGTCTTTTTGGTGGGTGTTTTTCCTGTTTTGTTCCTGTTTTGTTTTGTGGACTTTTTTAAAAGTTGGATGCACAACAGTTGTTTTTTACAGTTGAAACTGAGCATTAAAATGAAATATTTTGATGTTTCAAAACAATCAAGCACCACAACTATCTTATTCTTACCCAAAATTTTAAGAAAAACAAGTCCTGCCTAAAAATGAACAAAGAAACAAAATGAAATTAGCACAGAAATGAATAATGAATACTAAATAATGAAAAATCTACTGATTTATCTGCCAGCAAACAGCAGAGTCCCTGTTCAACCCCAAAACTGCGAAAGCACACAAAGCTGCCCTTTCAAAACAGAGGCCCATGGGAAGTCAGTGTACAACCTTGACACAAACCACTTAGTTTCTAAAAAGACATAAGAACTTATTAAGCGACAATCAGTTCTTTTATGCACTAGATATATTGCCAAGATGTCACCAATGCCAGTCTTTCCAAACAGACATATCACTAAACTTCCACACAAGTTTTGGGTTTTAAATCCCACAGATGTCAGTGCTTTGTATTGACAGTCGGTTTGCTAAATGAGAGTACTTAGGAGTAGCCTCATGCAGCACTGGGCTATAACCACCGATTGATTCAGGTTGTCTAGGTAGTCGAAATACCAGAATTTTATGACCAGTTCTTATAGTGGTTTTCAGGGAATAAAGCAAACCCCTTTCCATTTAATATTTCTACTCATTTGTTGTCTCAAAAAGGATGCACCCTATTTAAAATGCCAAAGATAGGTAGTTCATCTGTGCTCAATGGATTGACAGGGTGTAGGAGAAGATGATGCAGTCTTACTGATTTTGCAGAGAATTAAACTGAAGGGTGCCGGCAGAGTTTATTAACATGCACCCTGATGGGTCTGAAGGGACCTGTACAGAATTGCCTTGCATATAGACAGCCCTCAAATAGAAGCCATGCTAATAATTCTTAGCAGAAAATGTAGGAAGTTAAATGATAACTGAAACTTCAGGCAGGACAAGACTCATGGTAGGTGCAATGGAAAAGTAAAACTAATTCATTAAAGAGCATGCTTCATATTGTTCAATGGGAAGAAATAAATTTTCAATTTTCTTGACTGGAAAGCATATAAAATTTTTATAAGTTTAAATCATTAAATACATTGGGGATGTTCCTTTCTCGTATGTTGGCTGTAGGTCCAAAGGTATGTATTGGTCTGACCTCAAAAAGAGTCTACATGCATATTTGTTCCTCTGAGCTTCATGGGCTCAGTGGCAAAGCTGAGAACTAGACCCAAACTTCCTGATTCCACAACTTTTGCTTAAAAGAGAGATAGAGAAGAAGGTTCCTTTCAAGCTTTTTTTCATCATCTCTGTAAGATTCTAATGGCTATAAATCAATTTTAATATTTACATTATAAATGTTTAAAAAGTTTTATGCTTTTGAGGTTTGGGGTTTTTTTGTTTGTTTGTTTTTTAAATTTGGGACTGAGTAATATAGAGCCGATTCAGATGAATAGTTGTGAAAGATGGGGAAATTATTTTGCTCATTCATTTTACAATTTGCAATTACAGGCAGGGAAGTCTACTTAAAAGAGAGACACAAAGTGCATGATAACAGCATGTATTTTCTGCAGGTTCCCATGTACTATGCAGGGGATAAGACGTAAATAATAATTAAAAAAATATTACGCAGTCAGTGAGGAGTAACCTGGTTAAAACCCTGAGCACCACTTAGAAAGTCTCCCTCTGAGAAATCGACTGCCAGGAAAAATGGGGAGGAGGAGCCAGTAGCAAGGCCTTTCCAATGACTCATACAACAGCGTGTGAACAACAAACACGTCTACTGTGCTATTGCATATATTAAATATAACAAAAGGGCATGTCAGGAAGTTTCTTACAATTTTTGATTTCATGACATGCTTTTATTACTTTCTCCATTTTTTCAGTCACAGCTTATTAGATTTACTGCAGCTTTGGAAGGTACAACACATTAGTATCTGTCGGGTATGCTGCCCCTAATGACTTTCTTAGCTTGCTCAAGTACAAACATCTTGCACTGATATTTATCAAGTGAACAGAATCTTTTACCTATTCATTTGTCTTAGGAATGAAGAGCTTCATGTTTCCCCTGATACTGAAAGCGAGATTTCAATGAAGTCCAAAATGCTCGGTGCAGTGAAAAGACTAAATTTTGCTTGGTCTTGATAATAATTTACGTAATCTAAATAAGATTTCTGGCATAAGGTTGATTCAGACATTACCATTAATAAGAATTTTTTTTTATTAAGTAGTACTCTGTATAAGTGCACTCAGCGAGCTGCAAATTGTCACAGTAGCTATTGATCTTTTTGCCATGCCTAATCAACCTAATTCTGCTGATAATAGAAGAGTAAGGCAGCTCTGCCCTCATGCTATTGACAGGAAAAAGATTTATCTAAAAGGGCAATGAAAAATGCAGTCCAATTGCAATAATAAATATTATCAGTCCTATCAGTCATGTATTTTATCAATCTTGCTATTTAAGATACGCAAAATTTGGCTTAATCTACATTAAATTATCGGACAAATTTTTGTTCCTTTCCCGTAGACCTTATTCTACTCTCTTCTGAGTATTTTCATTGTTGAATTCTCATGCAAAATAATGAAATTAAGGAAAGTTTCACTGTTTCATAAAGATTTGCTTTAATTACTTTGATTTCCCTCTAGCTGCTTATAGGAGAAGGAAATGTTTTATTGAGCTTTAGCCAAACCACTAGTTGCTTCCATTGATTTAAAAAGTATTTGCATCAATTCTCACCAGAAATACAGTTATTATTATACCATAATTTTTTGCTTTTGCATAATGAAACTCAGTGCAGCAAGAGATTATCCTGAGTTTTTTGTCCATGGCCATTTCTGGTACTTGGGTTTGAAACATGATCCTATATCACATGCTAGAAACAAATCCGATAGACTGAAAGCATGCAGTGCAGGGGTGGAGAAAAGGGCAAGAGTAAGAAATTAAATACCCTTGAGTGGTAAATGGAACTGAAATGTACTTAATAGAAAGGGAACTATAGTTGTTGAAATCACGGCAGTAAATCTATATTGTAACCAGAACTGGGCCCTGTATTGTCTCTTTACCTTTTGTTTCTGATATAATTTAATAAAAATGCCTCTCAAAACGTCTCATTAAAGGTGACTCACTATTGTGGAACTCCCATCTAATGCTGTATGGCTTCATTATTTTTACCATAGCCACACCAGCATAAAATCACAGTGCTGCAACTGTGAATATATCCTTCAAATTCCGACCAAGCACCAACCAGAGTCTGATCTGAGTTATGATACCATAAATCTATTGTATTTGAAATCACTGGGATCATGTGCTCTACCAGAAAACACTGCTCTACTGAATGCTTAACTACTGAACCACCACTGTGCTCACCGTGCTATTATTATTCCTATAGTTATTTATTTTGAAAGGCTGACAGTTTGATACGAACTATTCTTCTCAGGCAATGTAATATAGATATGAACGCTTGTGTATAACTCCTTCCAATTAATTAGTTGGTTGCTATTTTATTAAGCATTAGCAAAAAGTGATTTTTCTTTTCCAAATCTACAATACCTCCAGCTTTCAGCTAATTAATTGGATACCACCTTTGTTATTTACAAGGGGATTGCGATCATAAGTTATAATTTGTTTTGAGCCAATGCTTCCTCAGGGATTGATTAACGTCCCCTGAAACAAGTTAGAGAAGTGACATGAAATGCTCTGGGCCTGCACTGGGTTGCCCGGCTGCTAAGGGCACCGGGTAAGGAAAACACTGCTCACACCAATTCAGAAATGCTTTCCCTGCACTTTCTCAGCAGCACCACACATCACTAAAGCTACTTTGGGGAAGGAGAAGGACCTTGCTTTAGAGGCACTGAGGACAAGCTGCTTCTCAAATATCAAAATGTGTTGGACTGTGCTGCAAAGGTAACTTTTCTGCTCTCTGCTGTGCAACCACAGGAGTCAGAGGAGGTTATTGGATTTCCTTCCCACTCCTTATAATTTAAAGCCATGGCAGGCACCTGGAAACTGCTTTATATCACTGATGACTTGTGTTCTGATCATTTGTGGCCCGTTTGTGACTTGTGTGTGAGTTGAATTCAGCAAACATGAAGATTTTTTTTCCTAGGAGCTTGTTTCCTTTGAGGTGAGATGGGAAGCTGCATAGGTGTGTTGCTGTCTTCACAGCATGGCTGAAGGACAGTTTAGGTTAGAAGCACAAGAATGAATGTGTGCTTACTGGGAGGGAACACAAAGGTTTTTGATTCACTGCAACTAGATACTGTTCAATGCAAGAAGGCCTAAGTGACGAGTCCAGTAAAATCTGGGATAACCCAACTACTTGCTTTTTTATCTAAAAGGAGCAAAGGAAGCAGACCTGAAGTTTCCATGCCCTCCAGCTTTCTCTCATGATCAGTTAAGTGACAGTAGCTGTAGAGTAAGCTCAGGAGTTACACTCCAAATTAGTGATCATTTTGCATATATATATAGCTACAATACATTATTGTGTACCCTTGTAGAAGGGGCAGTAGAAGGCTAGTGTGTGAGAGCAGGTGGGTGAGAAGCATATGACACTCTTAATTGAGCAAGATGAAGTCAATTATTTGACGCGGTGTCTCCTAGCATATCTGTACATAGCTGGATCATATACCTGGATTTAACATTTAAACAACTTTTCAGTATGTCAATGCAGCAGAAGACTTCTGGGATTGTTCTAAAAAACATTCTAGAGACACATTTGTGGGAAAACAGTTGGTACAAAAGACAATTTCCTAATAGGCAAATGTTTGATGGCTGTAGCAGATACTTCAAATGCAACATGTCTTGAATTAGGATTCAGATGCGCGATGAAGTTATTGTAGCATTAAACTTTTTCATACTTCATCTGAGCCACAATGACTGTTTGTGGGTGTGTCTTTAGTCCATAGAAGATGACAATGCAGTGATGTACAAAATCCTGATCTAAATGGTGGATGACGAAGGTGTGCAGCTGTTGAATGTGATGTGTTTTTGCATGTGCAGCCAGGCAGGCAAGTGAAGAGGCTAAAGCCTCCTTCAATCCATACCTGACCTAACTCAGACTGCAGGCTAAACTACTTCACGTTTCTTTGCAGTTGGTCTAGGCTGAGAGCAGGCATGGGGATTGCTGCCATCACTCGGTCAAAGTGCAGTAACCTGTTCCTCCACACAGACAGCATGTGAGTTTGGAGAACTGATCCCACCACCTAAACCCACAGCATGTGTCCTGTGTAGTCACTTCCTTTGCAATTTAGAATTAGAAATAGAGATAGAAATACATTTTTGAGTCCTCTAGTCATAAGATGCAGATTCCCTTTACTAAGACTTAGGGCTGGTCACAGGGGAAACAGAAAAAGAGACAGTAGTATTGTGTTCAGCAAAAATAGTCCTGCAACAGGTTGTTGGCAAACAGCTTGGCAGATTTACAGCTAAATATGAAGCACTGCAAAAACGGTTAAGATCTAAATTTATGTCATATTTCTCTCTCTCTGTAATAATACGTTTTTTTAGATTGGTGGACTCACAAACAATTTTTGATGCTGAACTGACTTCAGAACATTAGCTATGCCCATTTCAAATGTTTTTTCTTTGCTCTGCTGCTTTAGTGATGAAAGAAAATGTTTTTTTTTCCATCATCATCCTAAATCTCTTTCTATTTTGTAACTAGTATGAATTTCATTAAAAAAATCCCTTTGGAGGGGTATTTCTTATTCTGAGTCCAAGGTTATGAATCCATACATGGAAAGTATGTCCTAAATATTTTACAGTTAATACTTTTCTTGCTTAAAAAACTTTTTTTATCCCTCAAACGAGTTATAACTTGTTCTATTAAAAAATGACACAGTAGCTATTAGTCCTAAATAGTGTAATTTTCATAAACCAGGAGAACAACATCTGTTAAGACTTCTTGATTTATAACAAGCTTGGCTATCTGCTTTACTTTTCAAAAAACAGAGGGAAGTGCCAGATAGCAGGGCACAGAAGTAGAAGCAGATTGAAATCAAAGTATTCCTACTGGGGTATTCACTATACATACCTTCTGGGGTTTACACCATACAACTTATTCTTACTGACTTTCGAGTTACAGAGCTACGAGTGATTGGAGTGGAAAGTAAATTTTATAGGAACTGGCTGTTATATCTGCATAAATATGTGTAAATATAAGTGAAAACCAGACTGAAGAACAATATGTATAATAAACTACCAGCTCCATAGTATAGCAATACTGGCCAGTACTGCTGAGTGTTTGGGTAAAAGCTGAAATGGAAAGATGCACAGCTCAATTTATAATTGCCTCTCTGTAGGAAACACCCATTGCTTGAGATTTCTTTGAAGTAATCCTTTGTAGAGCAATCCCTTATCCCATCCATAGCTGTTTTTCATTCACTGAGCTCCCAAGGCTTTGCAAAAGAAAGAGTTATTATCCCATCATAGCAGGGGAAAAAAATCTAAGGTGAAATGGTGCTTCCCAAACCTTGAGGAAAATGGCAAGTGAGAACGAAAAACACAGGGTTTTGCATCAGCACAAACTTGGTTCTGAGCTTTAAAGTCTATGATACTCCCAACTTCTTGGCTAGAGGGTCCCGTGGTTTGGGAAGGTTGAAGGCATGAGGTTAACAGCCTCCATTGCCCTGTCACTGGGATGGGCTGCACCTGAACATGATGGTGCCCATAAGTGATCTTGCTTTCACCACATTGGGGTTGGGGGCATATCGTACATGAGTGCTAGGGAGCAAGACAGATGACACCACTACATGCAATGAGCCACCGCACCCTGGCTCTCAAGGGGCTCAGTACCTGGAGTTGGGTCCCCTCTGTGCCCTAGATGTGTGGATGAGACCTCTGAGCTGTCTTTGGAGAGGTGTGTGCAACATGCAGCATTTCAATTAATTCCATAGTACACATCTTGGAAAAGCTTTTTAACTTGTAAGCAGCAGTGTGCAAATGTGACCATGCCGAATCTAGACTTTCACTGCTAATAAAGTCTTCCCGTTTTGCTTGCTTTTTCAGAAACTTTCTTGCTTAGGCCTTTGCTAGATGAAAAACTTCTTCTACATCATGCTTCATTATATAGTGTAGATATATGCTAAGTATGTCATACCCATAGGGTGAAATGACAGCACTGAACAATGAGAGGCTAATATACTGTACGTTAACTTCTCCACTTAGTTGTCTGCAGCAGGGAGTCTGACGCTTAATTAGCACAAAACCCACCACTCTTGTTAAACTGTGAGCATGCCTATTGCTAGTATCACTTCAGCTGATCAGGTATTAGCCGTGGTAGGATATTATATGTACAACTACTTATTCATTGTAAAATTTCAACTTCCTACAAACTCAGAGTGGGAAAAAGAGGTAATGTCAATAACTGTACACTATGTGTTAAAAGATGAGGGGAGCCAGGTCATAGCAACTTCTCCTGTGAATAATGCTACCTGTGATTTAGAAATTTAAGAGGGCTCTGTGCTGGCTAAGGGGACACAAACCCTCAAATTAGCAGTAGGTTTAAAGTTTGTTTGCAGTAAGCAGTACAAATCACTGATTATTCCCATGCCCTCTTACTCCAGACTTGGTGTTGGTTCAGCCCATTGCTGACTGACTACTGTTGGCTTTCCTGAATGATTTTTACAGTGCAAACATGATTAAATTTGTGTTAGAAAGCAAGCAGGGACAGTGACATGGAGCAACACAAGTGATTTCTGCTTGAAGCAGAGTACAAAAGTTGGGAAAAGGGTGAGTGTTACAGTGTAAAACAGTGTGACAAGTCCATTCTTATTAGAAATGAATAATTAAAAAAAAGGTATAAATGTGAGTTTCAAAATATTTTTTAAAGTTTCTCTAGAATAACTTAGAAGTTTAACAATATGATGGGCATGTCATGAAAGGTGCCAGCTCAGGCTGAAAACCCAAACATTTCTTAAGGAAAAGTCTGTAGCTGCCAAGGCAGCCTACAGAAGATACACATGAAAGACAGGGAACTGGGGACTATGGGAGTGTGGGGGAGCACATGTTTACTGATGAGAAAGTTCTCAGTTCTAAAATCATATTTAATTCTGAAATACTTCCATTAAAAAAAAAAGCACCCCATGTTTTTCTTTCTCATCTACATTTCAGTAAATACGAAATTGTAAGTGTGAACCAATTTAATGTACATTTAATTTAATTTCATTTCCTTCCTAAAGTCAACTGTAGTGAAATACGTTTCTTGTTTATCCTCCCCTATGCTTCATGGATACTACAGTGTATGAAGAATGTAGGACTAGGCATTAGTTATAGAATGTCTGAGTCTATTTTTTTAACCCAGATTGTTGTTTCTCTGTGGTTACTTGTAGCAACTGTACAGACAGACATGGCATGGTTATTCCTTACCAGCTCATTGCTGCCATCCTCATCAAAATCCTCCTCTATCCCATCAGTCATCTCTTCTCCATCCCCATCTGCATCTGGCCCTCCTTCAATTGGCTCTTCTGTAGAGTTATCTGCATTCTCTGATATGCACTCTTCTTGAATCAAATCAGCATTATCTTCCATTTGTTTCTTTTGAGCTTCTGTAAGGAAAACATACTCTATAGAGATTCAGTAACCTTCCTGTTGATGGCAAAGAAAAGTCCTCCAAGGAAGAAACCTAAGCTTCCCATCTCCAGATGTCCTAGCTTTGTAGAAATTGGTGTTAATATCTACTAGGCAAATATGATCAAACCCCTTGTTTTTAAAAAATAATGCATAAATCAACCACAGTACCCACATGCTCATCTATTCCATGCAGTGGATGAAAACTTGATTTACCAGTGGATCCAACTTTTTAATTTTCTGAACTTTTTGGGAATCCACTTGGCACAGTCACTATGTATTTATTTATCTGCAGCCAATGAGAAATACATAAATCTCTATGCTCTGGGAAGCCAAAGGCTGCTAATTGCCAATAAATGAATGAGAATTTGCATAAATATGCTGTGGATATATCTCAACAACCATGCAGATAATCAACAAATTCTTCTAGACAACTGGACATATTTTTTATGGAGCAAAGTAACATTTTGTCTGTGTTTCTATAATGTGCTGAGGTAACTGGAGGGGTTTTTATAATTTCTGCAAAGTGATGAAAAGAAACACCATTTCCATGGATGCCCAGAGGACCTGTTCTGGTTGACTTAGCGCAGATAGCTGCGTTGTTGCGATTATGCATTGTGACTCCTGGATATGCTGAGGAGTTTCATCTAGCCAGCAGAAATCCAGAGGACTGAGGAGGAATGGCAGAGACAGACAGTCCAGAAGAATGCTTGGAGGGATCAGAGTCTCATTCCTATCCACATCAGGAGTTCAGAAGAAAATCTTTATGTGCTCTGAGTTAATATGGGCGAGAGAAGTAGTTGCATGTAGCTGCAATACCAGTGTCTTTTCAGTCTGAGTGTGACAATATCCATCACGGATTAAATTTCTAGAACAAAACCATTTCTTTCTTTGTTAGATTCACTGTTCTGTAACACTAGTAGTGCATCACCTATCTTGTTGGACAGACAGTGAATCTGCAGATTGTCTGTGAAGCTCTATATTTTTTCAACTCAATGAATATATTATTATTTTACTATAAATTACTACCAGCTGCATATAATATTCAAACCTGCTCATACTTTTCTAGGTATTATAGTCTTAAATCAAGACTAATTTTTTCCTTCTACCCCTGAACATTTATTTGGTAACCTAGTTTAATTTCTTCAGTCTTTTTTAGTCTCTAATCCCTTATATTCAAAATCATTTACTGAAGAAACATAACAAGTGTTTCTCTCTTAGTCATATAATTTCTTCAGAAACATTCTTCGATGTAAATAATAAAAAGTCATCTTAGATAACTACTTGGACAGTAGTCATGCATTTTACTAGAAGATTCAGCCAGTGGAGCCTCATCATCTTTTGGTAAGGTGTTCTATACAATGTCATGCTAGCTGTATAAATCATTGTGTTACTTGCCTTACTGTGCAAGTAAATGTGGACTGAACCAGCTATGCCTTCTATGTCCTGCCTCAAGCCACTTCTGAGATTATCCCAGCTGTGGTAGTAACAACTGACACAACTTTGATCAAAGCTTTCAAGAAAGGTTCTTGCAATTTTGGACTTAATGCATTTAAATGGGAAAACTTTTAGGATACAGCTGCTAAAAAAACGTGCCACTTAATTATCTGAATGAGAATGTAGGTTGGGTTCTTCAGAGGAGTTGAAAATGTCAGTTCAGCATCTGACTTTTGGGGTCTTCTGAGAAGCTAAACTTAAGATCTTACCTTTTAGAACCCATGTCTGATATTACGGGGAGAATATTCTCATCTAGAAATATTTTCACATCAGAACAACTTCTTATCCCTGTCTTCTGGATTCAGGTTTTTACAAAACCCCCAAACTATCCCTGCGGTTTCCCTATGTACAGGAAATCCTCTTATCTATATTCTCCCTATTGGCATGGTCAGGGATTGAAAACAGTAAAAGACAGAACATCAGCAGACATCAGCAAGGAGAGTTTTCACGCAGTTGTAGGGTAGGGACCAATGTACACACTGAGCTTGTCCAGCTTGTCTGTTTAACCTGTCACGTTTCTCCAGATGTGTTACTTTTAAAAGTAATAATCAAATACTCTTCATGAAAGTGATGAAAAATTAACAAAAACAAAAGAGCAAGATAATGGCTTGGTTTTTATTTTGTGTAAAAGAGGCACAGATCCTCTTTCAGATCCCAGCCTTAGTGAGGCCATACCTTCTGGCAGCTGAAAGTGAGAAATAATATTGCCAAACCATAGAGATAGAACAAAACCATCTCACATCTGACAAAGTGAATGCAATGGTTTAGCTACTGCTGTAGATTTATTTTACAAAGATCTTTTAGCTGAGGAAGCAATCATCTGCAGAGTAATCACACAGGCTGCATAACTCTCTTCATCAGCTCAGGAGATTCAAATGAGGATCCAGGTTTACCGATACCTCCAAGGTATTTTTTTCTCCTCACATCTTCTGATGTGAAGCAAGGAATATGAGGGACAGATTTTGCACCTGATGTTTTAAAACATCAACAATCTGAAACCAGTTTTAATTTCTGAGGAGATTATTCATTGCTTGTCTTCAAAAGGCATAACAGTATGATTCAATACAAATCAACGTTTTCCTCTTTGAGCTGATTTCTATTTAAATGAGCTCACTACAATCCTTTAGCAGAAGTGAAAATTGGATATCAAAGTACAATGACATGCAGGTTGTTTTGCATAGTAATGGATTTTCTATAAAAGCTCCCTGAAGTAGGGTTGTGCCATCTCAGAGCATTTCGGTACACAAGTGATTCAATGGAGTGCCTTGCAATTACATCTTCACTGATTATACCAACTTTTATCTAACTTGCATAAAGTACAAAATAGAATATAATAAATACATATTGTATATGGTTCTCCTGAAAGAGATAATCACACTCTGTGCTAATGGTTCACCTTAGGCTTGGAAAAAAGCACTCAAATTATTTTGTGGGGGTAAACTGTAACAGCTGAGGGATTGGTCCTTGTTTAGTCAAGTTAGATTGTAAATAGAAGATGGGTTTTTTGGAAAGAGTTGGGCCTTTGTTTTTGTTGTTCTTTTAAATTATTAACTGCTATTTTTTTAAGTAGTTTTCTGCCCTAAGAAAACATTCATTTGGGTTATTTCTGAATGCCAACAGGAAACTTCTGATCTCAGTGAGATATCCTCACAATAGATCAGGAAATAGGGCAAACACTTGGGAACAGAGGCGATCCAGATCAAAATATCTGTTTTGCCTGTGTCAGGTTCATGAACCTCAATTGCCAACTCCCACTAATGTTCTTCACAGTCTTGATGAAGCTCTCTTTACTTGTCTTCTTGTGTCTATTTGGGTTCCTGTAACTGACTTAGGCAAAGGACACAAATCTGAATAGCCAGGTATCCAGACAGCTGTGGATTCTGAGGCAGAATTTCTTTCACACATTTCACACAAATTATATAAATGGAGGAGGAAAAAAAAGGCACATTTGAGATTTTTTTATGAAACAAGGCTTCCCTTTCTCCACTGGCTCTCATAAAAATCACCTTTCTAGTACACAGCTCCTGTATAGAGATATACCACCTGATTTATGAGGAAATAGCCAAGGAAATACCAAAGATAGTGGTAAGAATTGAGAACATTTTTTATATATACTGTGATGAAAATACAAACTTATAAATTCCTTATAACTGCTCAGCCTGGCTTTAAAGTGCTGCCAAGTGAGACCATGATCACTACCATGATAGAAATAAAAATGCTGATTAAATTAAAAAGTAGCGTTGGATTTTGTGATTCCCTAGGTTTGCCTCAAAAGCAAAGATTTCAAGCCAGGAAAAAAAAAAAAGGGATTTAAAGGTGTGGCTTGTTTTTACAGAGACACTACAATATCTTAGGTTGGAGGAGATCTCTGGGCTCTCCAAGTCCAACTCCTCCTCAAAGCAGGGCCAAACTCAAAGTTTGGTTGATGTCCATGGGGCCTTGGCCCAATAAGTTGTCAATGTCTCCTGTGATGGAGCTACTACTATCTGGAAAATGCCCTACGCTGCTTAGTTGCATCTCTTTTCCTTATGTGAGACAGAAATTTCCCTTGTTGCAACTTGTAACTATTCCCTATTTCCCAGGCAATAATTCTTGATATAAACCATCTAACAATTCTTAACGTGGACAGCACAAGCATCCCCAAGGTCAATAACCTCTAACTTAATTCTGTTCAGTCAATTTTTCGTGGTTTCATTTCCAGAACACCTACTAAGAGTCTTATTTTCTTTTTTGTTCTCTTCACCATAAAACTCAATTTTTTAAATGATGTTGCATGCTCTGTGAAGAATATTAATTTATCCTCCCAATAGTTCTACCTGAGAGTTAATATACCTTGTTTCATGCCTCCATTATGTAGCAAAAATTCTGGAAGGCTTCTGTTCTCTCTGGTCTGTCTGCTTGACTGATAACTAGATTCTAAATTAATTCATTTGACTACAAATTGCTTTCACCTACCTGCTTCAGCTTTTTGCTGCTTTTCGATCTTTTCCAGCCTCCCTAGCAAGGAGTCAATTTTTGTTTTGATTTGGGTTAATTCCTTCTTGATTGTTTGCAACTCATCTGATTTCACTGTGGAAAGAGAGCAAAGATGCAAAGCATGAAATAAAATATATTTGTAGCCCCCCCCCAAACAAAACATGATCGTTTTTCTTTCGTCTGTAGTACAAAGTCTACTCTTTCATTTCTGTCAGAACTTTTATAGATTAAACTTTTAAAACAAAAATTGTTAGCTAAAAATGCTGAATCCTGGGATATCACAGGATTCTAAGCCCTGATGGCAAGAGGTTATGTGAAGTGTGTTGCTCTGTAATAAGAATTTCAAGCAAAACATCTCAAAGGCATTCTTAGTAAATATAAGTAATTTTTTACCAAAAACCAGCCTATAGTGAATGAGTGATTCAAATATGACTGACAGTTCACAGACTTGCAATGCTTTTTTGCTGGACTATTTTGTAATAATAATAGTGACAACAGTAAAACAAAATCCCTCACAGTAGCTATTTTTTCACCAAAAGTGAATGGTAACATAAGTGCTAGGAGAGCCAGCGATGCAATGTTATGTTACAAACAAAAACTTCATTGTGATTGGTGTTAAGTGTTATTGCTTCAAAATCTTTCAGTTCTGGTAATTACTTGTACTTTTTCCAGCAATAGATAACATGCAAAAGTATTTCTTTTTGTGGTCATTTTTGCTGTGTTGCATTATTCTTCATTTATATTCATTATTACATTCATGTTGTCTAATGTAAGGAGGAGTAACTCTGGAGGTATTTTGACTTCAGAAGAAACAGCACTGGAGCACTCATGAATGACCGCATTATTATGACTTTGTCAGAGCATTGTTTTATGCTCAGAAGATAGTCCAAACAAAGCCACTTGTCCTGTCTGTGGTAGCAGATCATGTTGAAAAGGCCAAGAGGAGAAAATGGGAACCCTGTGCTAGCGTTGGAGAAAAAAGCCATTTGTAAAGTTCAAGAGTCACTAACAGAGCTGTCACTCTTACAATTCTTGTATGAAGAAATAGGCTGTCACCTTAAACTGTGAGGGACTGGAAATGGAAGTCTAGTCAGCATCAAGTATTGCTCCTCCATCCTTACTGTTGCTGAAGGAGGATGTACACTGACTTCGGTGTGTGTATCCAGAGCCATGAGAGGGCCCTTAGTGATCCAGGAAAAGGGATGTTTGGCCATGGACAAGGACATACACTCTTTCTGTCAAAAGGGTCTCATTGCTGTACCTTTCCATAGCATTGACTCATGGGCATTTATCTCATCATAGAGTCTCGTATATTTTTTTATCCGTCAAATTCTGACAATGAAGTCTGTAGGCAAGGTACTGCCTGCTTCCATGGTAGTAAACGAGCATGCGTTTGCTTCAAAATCAGCCTTATTGCAAGCTTGGAGCATATTCACTGAGATTGAAACCAAGGTTTTGTATCTTAGAGTTTAGGTCATGTGCATTATTGTTATAACAAGTCAGCTAGAGGCAGTAGGTTGCTATATGCAGCAACAAGCATGTTGAATCATGTGCTTATATTGAGAAACTGCGTCTCACACTACCATGGTCTGAAACCTCAGATCTCATGTTGAATGCATGGCAGGACTCAGAACAAAGCTTTAAAAGTAACCTTTGTGCTAGACCCTCATATGTTATACTGGATTAGAATGGAATTTTCCTCTATATTTATAGAACAAGGCCTTAAAATGTTCTCAGAGAAATAACGGGTCACTGTCCAATCCCCCAGATCTGTAACTAAACATTAAGATTCTGACAACTGTATATTTAGAAGGTTACTGCTCCCCCAGGGGCAGTGGCTGGTCCATGCTGGACTAGCAAGGCAGTGCAGATTCCAGGGTGAAATGGCATGAATCTGTCCAGTGGCAAATGCTAAGTGTTTGCAGCAGCCTGCTACGAAGCCAGCTGGCAATACATCCTGTGTGGCCAAGCTGTTGTGTTAGGGGGGCTCCCTGGACTGGCAAACAGAAGGTTTGCCAGGGCTAAAAGGTCAAAAATCAGAAGTGATACTTCAAGGACCTAATGATACATGTTCCCAGTCTAAAAAGCAAAATAGAAAACTTGCACTTCTGAGTTTGGTAAGGAAACAGAAACAAACGCAGGGCTGCTGTTCAGATCAGGACAAACCTTATCATTCCTGCATAATGAGGTGATTCCATCATACAGTCAATCACTTCAAGTTAATACTAAAAAGGACTGAAAGAAGAAAGGGGAAAGATTTTCAACAAATCTGCCCAAGTTCCAAAACTTCACCCTGGTTCAGGCATTATGATGCTGTAATTATTTGGGTTGCTTATTGTTGTAATTTGCAGGGAATTGTACAAATCTTCAAAATCACTCTCCTAGAGGAATACCACTCTCAGTTACATTGTACTGGGTGTTTCTGCAGTAAGCAGCAATTACTAAAGACAAGCTATAAAGCTCCTGTTAGACAATAAGTTGAGTATGAGCCAGTAATACACTCTTGTGACACAGAAGGCCATTGATTTCCTGGGCTGCATTAGGAGGAGTGTTGCTGAAAGGCTGAAGAAGACAATGCTTCCCCTCTACTCAGCACTTGTGAGGACACATCTGAAGAACTGTGTCCCGTTCTGGGTTCCCCAGAACAAGAGGGAATGAAGAAGACTTTTCTCAGTAGTGCCCACTAACATGTCAATGACCATTGGCACAAATGAAAGCACAAGAATTTTCACCTAAACACAAGAAAATTTTGGTATTTTTACTTTTATCTTTTTTTTTACCTTTCCTGTGAGGGTGGTCAAACATTTACACAGGCAGCTCAGAGAGGCTGTGGAGCCTCCAGCCTTGGAGATATTAAAAAGCCATCTAGACATAGTGCTGGGAAACCTGTTGTAGGTGACCCTGTTTGGGCCAGGCAGTTGGACCAGATGAGCTCCAGAGGTCTCCTCCAACATTAATCATTCTGTGTTTCAGAGGTTTAGAGCTTGGGAAGAACTTCAGACTTTTAAAACAATATGTTTTGACAGTGATCAAATGCAAAGGTGTCCTGCTCTGAATATATAAATTCTCTTTTAAAACTTCACAAGCTTTTTTTTTTTTTTTTTAAATTTATCTCAGGCAAGAACTAAGCAGTTGATAAACATGAAACCAGAGCTGTGTGTGTCCAAAATACCTGTTCATCTGTTTTTGAGTAATGGAATAGGAAAATAAAGTAGCTTACTACTTTTAATTTCTTTTTCTATTTGCAGATAAGCAAAGGCCAGCAGGTGACAGAAATGCATGTATTGAAAGGGAAAGAAATGACGAATGAAATTCCTCAAGCATTGGCACAAAATGGCTAAATATCTTCAACACTTTTGATGCAAAAAAGTAAATAAACAGGTGAAATTTTTTGATGACATGAAATTGGAAGATATCATCTATTCAGAGTGAACTGGAATGGAAGGAGGTGTCAGGTGATTTTAAGGAGTCGGGCGAATTTGTAATGCAAGAGGCCTAGCAGAGTGATGATGATATCCTCTTCATCAATGTGGGCATTGAGCAGATGATCTGCTACACTGACCCTAATCTTAGGAGACCTGTTCCGAGTTAAAAAAAAAAAAAGAATGAAATTTAATTGCATTGAAAAAGTCCTACACTTGAGTGACTAACAGCAGAACTCCTCGCAGTGACACTCATTGGTGGAAAAAGACGGTGGTGGAATTATCCTTGGGTGTTGTTGTATTCTCAGCTTGACTATAGGTTATCATAATGCTGCCCTGAGGAAGAAAATGCAGTGCTAGGATGTGTCAAAGGATGGATTGCTAAAGGTGCGAAAGTACAATGCCATTGTATAAGGACCTGGTGAGAGCTCATCTGGGATAGTGTACAGGCTGAACCACTGAATTCTAGCAGGTACAGAAGAAGGGCCATGAAGATGACCATAAGAATGGAAAGCCTGTAGCATAGCAGAAGAGTGTTGCTTGTTTGCCTCAGGCAAAGGAAGGTAAAAGTAAATAAAACTTTAAAGCTATGACAGTGCTGGCACAACAAATAGATATGAATAAATGAGAAGAAAAGAAAAAGAAGATGAAAATTATAATAAACAGAGACAGGGAAAAAACAAACCCTAACCAGCTTTAAGATGGAGCTTAAAAGATTAGATGTTGTGGCTGCTTGCAGTGGTAAGGAATTAGATTCAGTGACCCTTTCCAGGCCTCTGCCAGGAGTAGTAAGTACAAGAGCTTTCTGGATTGCATCTTTCATTGAACCATCCAGCACCAAAGGAGAGAAACTGCATGCAGAAGAAAGCAAGAGATTTAAAATTGGGGTCAATCACATCTTTAGAACGGAAAGTGTTACTGTTGAATTATATCTGTATTTGTGAAAAACTTTTGCCATAAGTACAAATTGATTAATCCACAAATCATGGTTCAGATTTCTTTGGAAAGAAATGTCACATATTTTTATTAAATATTAATATAAAGTATTTTATAATATTTTATTACTTTAGATTGCACTGAAAACTGTGTTAGCTGATGAAGCTAAATATAATCTACATGAGGAAAAATCAATAAATTTAAAGGTATAATTCAATAAATACTGTAACATCGCATGTGTTTACTCCCTAATCTCAAGCACATAGAGTATAAAAACTTTGATTAGTGTTTTGTCATGTTTCCAGATGTGTAAAATGAAAGTGTATACTCCAAGAGCTTCAGTTTCTATATGCTCAGAAAAGGTTTTTCCCAGTTCTAAATAACAATCTGCATCTACTTCTTCATACCATTACTATGAAGAACTACTTACTATGTGTGGTTTCTACACCAACATCTATCAATTTCTGAGTTACTTCAGATAATGTGGCTAGGATGATTTACTTTTTTCTGGTCTTTGGGGTGAAAAAAAGAACAAAATATTGTCAACTGGTCCTTGAAAAATTATATTTTCAGGTAGGAAATCCTTCCTAATTTATTTTCATTTAGGACACATATTGCCACTTTCCGGTAGAACAAGAATTTACTGCACTGGCAGACATTGTTGCAGATGTACTCACCAATGAGCAAGGCATTTTTGGTATTACATTTTTATAACATCTTTGCTGTGTGCCATAAGTTCTCTTTGGATTGCTGGTTTTCAGAATTGAGTCCCTCTAATCCTTGTAATTTCACTGAGAGGTCCCCTGTGTTCTGACCTTTGGCACTACATGTATGGGTTCATTTTCTGGATCCAGTGTGAGTGTGGAGAACAGCCATGAGAACAGTTATGTCTGTGAGATTTCTACT
Source organism: Zapornia atra (assembly GCA_013400835.1). Classification (NCBI taxonomy): domain Eukaryota; kingdom Metazoa; phylum Chordata; class Aves; order Gruiformes; family Rallidae; genus Zapornia; species Zapornia atra. The sequence continues at coordinate 53,179 of VZTU01001581.1, forward strand.
TAAATCTGAAAAGTCTATTAGGGGATGCAATCTCATGGGAGTTTTGCTATTTGGGAGTGAAATCTTTCAAGCACAGGCTTGAAACAATATCACATAGTGATATTGTTTATTCTGGACCTGTGATTAAGCTGCTTTATGGTCTTGAATTTCATTAAAACTCAAAATAGCTTCCTTCCCACAAACTATAGTTCACCTTATTGAAGAGGTTCCTTATTTAACTATCAATAACTTGCAATTAGAATCAACAGTGCATTAGTTCAAGGGGTTCAGAATAGCAGAGTATAGTAAGTGGCAACAAAATACTAACTTGCTTCATCCCACAATCCAGTATAACCAACTTTTCCAAGAAAATGGCAAAATAATCCACAAACCACACATTCTTTACTTGAAGCCCCTGAGGGAATGGCTCAGTTATTTCTCTGATAAACGTCTTACAATAAGCTGATTACATTCCTGTCCAAGTCAACAAAATCATGTTTCTACCTTTATGATGGGTTGTTGGACTTGGCAAAAAGGGAAGTAATTCTATAGGGAAATCAAGCATGAAAGTCTGTATCCTGTGTGTCTGACTCCTTTTAAAGGTGTGCTGCATGCAGAAAGAATGTTTTCTGCAATTTATTCCAGCATGATAAATAGCTTCTGCAGTTGTGTTCCAATTGCTGTTGTGAAGAACTGAGGGAAGAAGCTCAGCAAGGGTCAGAATGTTGGCCCACATTTCTAGTGATGCAACTTGCAATTCTCCAGTGCTTAAAAGCTGAATCCAAACATGATTTTGTCACCTAGAGCTCCAAGTGTGACATTTTTAGAATTCACATCACACCTGATTACATTGAACGATACTTTCATTGGGGCATAACACTGTCTGTTAGAATCTCCACACTCTTGATTGCACTTCCATTAAATAATTTACAGCTTCTGCAACATTTGCATGTTATGCAGACAGTGTTTTTGAGGTCTAATACAAGTGGCTATGGGTATGCCATATGTTGAATCCTATAATTTATGTTATGAATGACTTAAATCCCGACATGGTACTGCAAAACATTTTCTGAAATGCAGAATAAATAATAATGCAAATTTGGTTGATTATTCTGAGAAACAGGTATCTATATGTTAGTGCTCTGTACCATTCACTACAATGGAAATCCAGATTTCTGGGTGTGAGATTTCCTTGACATCTTTAAGGATGTACTAAAATCCTCATCTCTCTGGAAGAATTTTGAAGTTATTCTTATTCTGGACAATGAAAAATATATTTAAAAGCCACGTTATTTGTAAATAATTAATCTTCTCAATGAAAAGTGAATTAAAAAATCCCATTCTTATTAGAACACTCTTTAGGACAATTTGTGAATTGAATACCCAATACTACCAACTTTCCGTATGGATAAGAGAAAAGTAAAGGGTGAACACTGTGTTTCACATAGTGAAAGAAGACTCAATGGCTGGAAATGACTAACAAAATAATTAAAATATTTAAATATTCAAATATTTTACTTCAAAATTTCAATACACTAGAGAGATTATTTTAAAAAAATAATATAAAGAATCACAATTCATTCATTAAAGTATGGAAGAAAAACAAAATGTAGCTGTGGCCAAGTAGATTAATTCAAGGTGTGTATAGAAATACCTAGACTCATGCTCATCCTTCAGAGAACAAAAAAATATGTTGCTACTACCAGACATTCTTTTAGAGTGTGAGTGAACTCCATAATTTGTCACCTAAATTTGGATGTTTTCCTGTGCATCAGACATCAAAGCCCCCATTACTGGTAATACACATCCAGCCAATTCATTCCCTGGAGACTTGTATGCAATTCAACTGTCCAGCCAACAGAGCTTCTTTTTCTCAGAAGTAGAAAGCCATCCTTTCCAAGGAATGGCTTGAATTCCTTGTTCCTCAGTGTACAGCATTATCTTTAGCTCTGTTTACCACATTTCCGTTCTCTCAGTCACATGCATGCTTATTACATGTTTTCTTTCAAGGTCTCTGATACCATCAGTTCATACAATAGGATCGAGAATGGATCCTAGTGGACTCAGTAGAGGTGTATATGCTTTGTTAGATGCTAGTATGTAAGATTTGTATATGTTTTTCAAACACAGTATATGATTGACTCATGGTGATACCATAATTAATCCCTCTTGCAGTAATATGTACTGTTGGTGGATTCACTTATTTCATGGTTGTGTGTAAGACAGCGTGATACTTTGTTGGCTAGTCTGGAACCGCAAGTGTCTTATTGAAGTCCCTCCATTCTTTCTAATATCTGATCCCTACCTGATCTTTCTCTTCCTCTTCCAGTGACGCTTCCAAGGACAGTATCACTCCACATAAGGGGCAGGGGAAGACAGGTGGGTGCTGAAAGATGCATGAAGAGGAAGATGAAGTTCCCAGGACATATTATGGGGGAGGGGGTGGGGTGGGGTGGGGAGCTTGGTGAACATGGAAAAGGGAATGCCTATGGTTCATCAGATCTTCTAAGGCCAACTCGATAAAGAAGGGTTGAATAAGCCCAAGTTGCCAATAATGTTTTGGACTCCTTATACTCCTTTAGGCAAAACCATTTTGCCTCTTTCTACTCTCAAAGGAATCTGGCAAAAAAAGCACACACAGCCCACCTCCTGCTGCCCTCCCCAGCCCACCCTCCACAGGCTCACATACAATCCTGAAGCCTCAACAGAAATCAGTGTGCCTCTGTCTATAACAAGATTATTATTGCTTTATTGTCAGCTGTTCACAAGACCTCAAGGTGCATAACCTGTCAGGATGACAGGAGATTTTAAATCGGCTTCTTCTGAGGTCAAATGCTGAAGGGATTTCCTTCAAAAGTTACATCAGTGTGCTCTTTGTCTTGCAGGGAAGGCATGGCAACTTTGGTTATCAAACCCATTTTTCAAGCTAAAGTCTGGGAAAGGACAGCAACAGAGCTATATAGTGGAAGCTGCCTACTTGCAGCAATTACTAGGATCATTGTTTCAATGATTTCCAACTCATATAAGTAACTCACATTTGGATCCTGAGGAAGAAGCCCCACTTGAGGTGGATCGTGATGCTCCTTTCATGGAGAAAACCCCTTTGCCTCTGCGAGTTGTTGTCACAGCCACACGAGGACGCTTCAGTGGAATCACTGCACGGGGTGGTGGGGGGACACGGCCATGGTAATCAAACAACCTAGAAAAGATTAAGTCAGCTGGATTCTATAAAAACCTTCTGCAATTTCTTGTCATGGAAGCCCTGTCAACTAAATTGTCATGTTATCTTTGAGAAAATTACCCTTTGAAACTATAATCACTTTATATCACGGTGAAATTAGATTTCAATGACCTATGCACATTAAGTGTCATATTCAGATTTCAGTCACAGACCAGTGCATAGATCAAAATTTTTTGCATAATTTAAATGAGGGATATGTTACCGGATTGTTATTTGCAGTATGGAAAATCTGTAACCTGCTTTCCACAGGTCCACATAATTTCATTGTGCACAACTAACAGCAGTAGATTTTGTTGTTGTGACATTTCAGGTCCTTTATGACATGGATGGCTTAAATTCTAGGTTTTTTTATCTACTCTTCTTAAAGAAATGATCTTTTCTGAAGCCAACAATCACCATAAAGAAATATCTTGCACTTTTTAAAATAGCGGGAAAATAGTGAGGGACCCTTTATAGTGAGGGATCTGTATGTCCTTATGAATGGGTTGGAAAGAGGTCCTAACATATATTCTCTTGAATTGAAGCATGAATTGATGTAGAATCACTAAAATACCCCAGCATGCTTAATAAAAAAAAAAAGTCTTCAAACCAAACCCGCTGTAGCATGTAGATATTCAGAGAATTACTACCACGGTCAACAAAAGATACTCTACAACTAAAAAAAAAATAGGTTTCCCAAAGAGAATACCTCAATCTTAAAAACCACAGTTATTAACAGCAGCTAATCTGTGTGGAAGAAAATAAAGGTTGTAGAAAAGGTAATCAAAGCTACAGTTATTTAGAACATATAATCTATGGGCTCTGAATATGACAGGTCAGGAAAAGAATGTTCAGAAAATTAGTATTTCCAGTTCAGAGACAGAAGCAGAGGGACGAGCAAAATTCTCATACAATGTTCTCAAGTTTCTTTCAAATGATACTTGCAACTAGTAATTATGGAAATTTATAACTGCATGTTTAATTTTCACAATTCTGACTACTGACATGCAGCTGGACAGATAGGTACACATTTGAAAACAGGCACACAGGAAACAGTAATTCACTCACCACAGTGTTTAATATCATGCTGAACAGGAAGCAGAACTAAACATAAGTCTTCTAGCCTGTTTTCTGGCAAGCTTAAATCCCAGGATCCTTACTGATTTCTGTACTGTAATCCTATGGACAATATAAACAGCTCTGTCCTTTTCCATAGCTGCCTACAAAATGTGTCACCCCTACTGAACTTGGATGCCATGGCCTCAATATTCTTACTGAATAAGCAGTTTCTAGCCATTGCGTGTCATTTGTCCTATTGGATGATCTGTAGGTTAGTCACAATCTTGTGTTTGACATTACTGGAAAAAAATGTTTCAGAAGAACATGCAAAAAAACATTATGCAATTATTTCTAGCTTCCAATAATTCATGTTTGGATAATGTAGTGAAAAGCAAAACTATGAGTTTTTTTCTTAAATATATAAAAGTACTGTTATCTGATATCACTATTCTTATTTTTATTTTTGAAATTATGCACAGCTTTTGGGCTTGGTGTTTTATTGCATCAAATTCTACACATTTCAATTACATGTTTTCTTAAAAAAATGCTTCCTTTTATTTGTTTTGAAGTACCCTGCCTGTTTTCTTGTGCATGTAATATGAGAAATGATAAACAGAAATATTCAGTTCTAAAGTAATTCTTTATCCCTGTAATCACTTTTAGGCATATAACAGTGCCTTTTTTCTGGTACCCACCCTTCTAAATTCTGTCTTCCTAGTCTCACCAATCTGTCTTTGTACAGATTTTATTTTACAGCACTAACCATTCTTGCCACTCTTTTCTCACCCCACCACTGCTTTAGTCAGGGTAAGACAGGTGTCTTCTCCCTTCAGGGATTTTGGAAAATTAATATTACAAAACAAGCCCTATGCTTTGGAATAAACCACAACATTCAGAAAGTTCAAAAATTCAGAAATTCAAAAAATCATGACAAAATGTCTTAATTTGTATTTGCTATACACATGTTGATAGATTTTTATTATCAACAGATCCGTATGTCCACCTTTGTGAGGCCAACTTTATATTTAGGTTTTTTACTATAAAAGTTCTGCTGTCTTAATCCTGAAAGTTTTCTAAATCAGAAAATTATACTATTGAATACAGTTGTGGACACTGTCAATATTTTCCATAACGACAATCACCAAGACAGATAACAAGTTCCACAGAAACAAGCTTTGATGTCCCATAAGTATTTATTTCATTGTGGAAATTTAACCTTTATAGTTGTTAATTTGTATTACCCATAATATACATAATTAGGGAAAATTAAAGACCCATAACTTTAATATTAAGGTGGCATAGATCAGAAACAGTACTCTGTTTAAAGCCATACAAACGCACTGGTGAAATTCAGAGCATTAATCTTGGGGAAAGAAAACACTTGCCTGTGGAAGTTAACTTTTTACAGGACATGAACTGTGCCTAATCTCAAGCTGGACTGAGCAGGATTAAACTGCACCGATGACTTTTACTCCATGTTTTAATTCACTATTTTCAGTGAATTTTACCTTACTCTGTCCAAAGCAAGCATGATCATTTACATTTAAAAAAAAAAGTAAATAGTATCTTGAATTGAATAAACACTGGGAAAAAACAAAACCTAAAAACATTGTTTCTACATTTTTCCTACAGTGTTCATGAGCAGAAAGGTACACTGCTTAAAATAATTTCAGGGTGTAAACCACTCCCCTGCTACTGTCTATCGCTTTAAACAAAAGAAATCTCAGATTCGAAAAGGTTGGTGGAGCAATGCTTTGTTCATCTCTGACTCACTTGGCCTATGCTAAACGAGGCTGCTGTAATGCAGAGACACAACACTGCTGGATCATGAGTTGGCTATCCATGGTCATCCATGCTAGCTCTGTGTTGTGCTGACACTGCTATGTTCAGTGAATAAATTCCCACAGTGCTGAGCTAGGATGTGCATCCACAATTTTCCTCCTATAGAAACACACATGATGTTCAACTTGTGGTTTTGCTTCCCTCGAGGTCCTTCTAGACTTCTAGATGTTCTTGGAAAACAATAAGATTGCATATCTTTTCATACATATGGATGAAAGGACAAAGACACGAGTGTCACACTGAAAAGCTTTACAGCTGCTATGTGTTCCAGTGAAAGTAAGCATGGAAGAACACTGTAGGAAGAAACACTAAGCAATTAAACTGCCATTAAATTGATCAGCACAGAAAATGGCCCAAAATCTCGTAGAGAAGTAAGACCAAAAGAGAAGTTTAATGAGCATACATTTGGTGATGGAAATCTCTATTCATGATATATTCAAATAGTCGTCTTCTGATACACAATAGACATAATGAAATGAATAATATGCAAAATCAGAACAGACCTATCTAACCAGATGATGTGATTACATTATAAACAAACAGTAGAAATGGTGCAGAATGTACAAAAATATAACCACACATACCGATTGTAGAAATCATCTCTGTAGTAATCATAATCAAAGACATAACCACTGTGGAAAAACACAGGAAAATAAGAATGAGCTGGTTTATAGAAAAATACACATTGATTAAAACTTCTACCGTAATATTGGCTTACTTTCACATTCCAAGCACTTCCTCAAAGTCCTTCCCCTTTATTTTTCCACAGCCATACAGTATATGTTATGTTTGTCAATGCTGTTGTCAGCTATCACTCTAGTTTATTTGGAAATGTGAAGTCTGGGGTATGTAGAACAGTGTAAACAGCCTACAGTGCATATAGAAACAATTTAAAACAGTGAGACAGCTCTGTAATTTGAGCATCATTAGAGTGTAATTCTCTGAGTGATCAAATGAAGTGAGCACTCTGATACTGAAGCCCTCTTATTTGCTGGACTAACATAGTATAATGAGTGGACTAGGCAGACTGTTAAATGCATGAAAGATTGGTAAATGAGTGAGTAGGTGAGAAGAGATAAGACAGTGAGATTGATTTATGAGAAACATGAAAACAGGTTAGAGTGTTGGTCCTTGAGTTTGCCAAATCTTTCATCATGAAGAAAAAAGGAAAAACATTAGAAAAATGAATGAGGCAAGCAATAGTATTACAGAGGTGCCTTTCCTCTCAGCTTCAGCAGGGAATATACATACCAATCTGGGAAAGGACAGGTGCCATCAAGGGAAACAAATATAAATAGGAAATTGTAAAGGTCCAGGGGAAAACAATTTTTGAGCTGTCAATTGTAAAGTCAATCCTAAATTGATCTTCCAGGTTTTACATTCCATTAGCAACTTTCTACGTCTATGGTAAAGAAATAGCACTGAAGTCTATCTATCTCACACATCCGAAAAATAGAACCGAAGAACTAGTAAATGGTCTGGATGGAAAAGTCACAAGGGATCTTTACTCTGCCTGATGAAGGACCAGTAACACAAACCCAATTTTTTTCACTTTGTGAGAGGCATGAAGAAAGTATCACAAAAAAGAAGAAGCTTTAAATAAGGAAGCAGGAAGGCAGAGACAGAAGACAATATTTATTGAAAATAAAGGGAGATGAATGGTGATATTAGATATTAATGAAGTTTGTCTTCACAGGGAATGGACTTGCTGATAATGTCTGCTCCAGAACATTAGGCATATGCATTATGCATTTTAGTGCATAATGGTGTCAAGAAGGTGTCAAGAGTTCTTTGGGTTTGTTTTGACTCATCACATAATGTCTCTTTCCCCTTTTCTTCCATTTGCTGTGTTTCAGAGGTTGACCACTTAAAAGAGGGAAATAATAGATTTGGTAGGCTTAAATTACCTCAGTAATAATTTCATCCCAGTGTTTTGATTTTGAAGGCTTGCAATTTCCCCTGTCTACAACTCGCAAAAACATCCATCAAAAGAGCAGGAGGTCAGGGGACAATTTCCACCTCTGCCACATCTGCCTCAGTGCAAGTGCCCAAGTGCAAGCAATAGGATAAGTTGTGCTGTCTACCCAGATAATACTGGACCAGCAGTGAAAATCATGAGACACACTAGATGAGAAAGCTGACTGTAGTCCTATTGGTAATTTATTTGAGAAAAGAAAGCCCTATATGTATTTTATGTAAAACAGTTATCAAAAAACCCAGTTATCAACCCTGAGAGACTAGAACCCAGCAGCAGGCAAGCTGTGTGTGGCATATGAAGCAAAATATAATAGTTAGATCTAGTATGTATAGCAATCATGTTTCTGTATCTTTAACACAAAACCAGCAAAATTTTCCCTAAACTATGCAATAGCTGTTATTTTGTCTTTCACTCTATAGACAGAGTACGTGGAACTAAGAGGTTGCAGGTAGCAAACCTATTATATTTTTTACATATATTCACAGTTTGATAATGGCTTAATTCAGCTGAATAGTTAATAGTTTCAGTAAGCCCGTATTTGATATTCAGTTTGTGTTTTTAAGTAGAAGATAACAGACAATTTGAAGAAAAAGAGATTAAATTTAAAAGGCCTGTCACATGCAACCTTTCACCTGGAGTGACATTAATTTAATTTGCATAAAGACCAGATAAATTCGTTTTTTCAAGGTTGAAGACCATGAAGCTGATGAAGAATAATTCAGTTTGCACCAGCTAGAAAAAGGCTGGAGGGCAGTTATATCTTTCTGTGGCACCTCAACTCTAGCCTGTAAGATGCAACAATGACTTCTGGCCCTTCACTGGGATTTCAAAGAGTGGAACTTACTTTTCAAATACAAATGCCAGGGCAGGCATGGATCAAAGGCATCCCCAGAAAGAGTGGCACTGATCTGGCACAGGAGGGAGAGAGGTCTCAAGCAGACATCCCAGTATGCTAGGGAAAAATGTCAGGAGGCTTGAGAGAGGGTTGAGTGGCTGGGTAAGGCTCACAGGTTCCTTAGAAGAGCACAGTCGCAGGCAGCAGAGGCTAAGGAAAACCCAGGAAAGGATTTCTGGTGTGGCAACTGATTGTTTCTCTCCTTTACCATCTGGTCACACTCTGCCATTGTATCAATAAGGAGATCCTGCTGCACAGCATTCTTCATATTCAAAGAATATTCAAAATATTAAACAGAATATTTTTATTTTGTTGGAAAATGTGACTTATCTTTTCTATTTTATTTTATTTTTTAATTTAGTCTAACATCTGGGATAATATTTTTCTTTTTAGAAGAGCAGTTTTGCACATCAGTCAGTGTCTAAGCACCTCACACTTTTGCTCTGCTCCTATTCAGGTATTTTTTGTCCTGAAACTGAGCTCAGTTCTTTATGTTTTCAGCTTTTCAAATGACAGTTTTGCCCCACATTGTCTAACGCTTCTCTGGGGGACCAGAGCAGGAAAAAGTAGAAGCACATTTTAGAACCTGGTTATCACACAGTAGTTTAATCTATGAATTCTAGTAAATTCTTATGGGTTGTTTGCATTACATTTTAAAAATATTTCATTGCTTCAGAAGATTCGATATTTTTTTCATGTTTAATTTTCACCCAGAAACCCCAGCAGTTTTCATAGAGTGTTTCACAGCTGATGCTATCTGAACAGCTCTGCTACAGATGTTGCTGCTAACCTTAAATTAAGGTGGTTTGCATTTTTCCATGGTTTAGTTCAGTAGCTTCTGAGATGAGAGGTAACAGAGTATTTTGTATCTTGTGTGGCATTCAGTTTCTGAAATGGGCTTGCACAAGGCTTTATCTGCAACAAATATCCAATTTGTCCTTCTTATCCCTCTGTCTGACAAAAGGTTATTGACCCCATGCCTGGCATATGAGACATGAACATATTGTGGCTTCTAACAGTGCAACCTGCTAGCACAATTGGCAAGTTAACAGGAGTTGATTTTCTTACATTTCTAGTCTGAATTTATTGTAAATGGTATAATCTCAATTCAAGGGCACCACTGTTAATTCTCAAGTCCCATGATAAGGGTCCTGGGGACTCCAGCAGGAGGTGGGGAGGGAATCTTTGCTTTCCCCACATACAGTCTGGGATCTCTCTGCAATGGCAAATAGCATGTACCTCCTGCTTGGACGTACTATTCATATGGAACAGGAATGAGCCAGTTCTGCACATACAGGGATTCCTTGCCTGGAACCACTGGCACAGATGTAGCAACAGATACTTTACCCTCAGGACGGGAATAGTACATAGAGGTGCTAGGGGTGGATGGGCTATTATCAGCTCCAAGAGAACAAGTGACTCAATTACTTTTCCTGTTACCATTACTAAGCTTCTCTGAAGAAAGCTGACTGAATTCAGGTGTTGATCATAGAGGAAAGACATTTGTCCCTCCATCTTACCTATTAAAATAACAGAAGTGCAACAACACTAGGACTTTAGCTGCAGGTGTGGACCCTTATGGAATAAGGCAGGTAAATGACAACGGCAGGTTTAAAGCTCTGGAAAATCTTGATGTGGATCATAGAATCTTTAAGGTTGGAAAAGACCTCTAAGATCGTCAAGTCTAACCATAAGTCCAATACCACCATATCAAATAAACCATGTCCTGAAGTGCCATGTCTCCACGCTTTTTAATGTCTCCAGGGATGGTGACTCCACCACCTGTCCGGGCAGCCTGTTCCAATATCTGACTACCCTTTCAGTGAAGAAAAGTTTCCTAATATCCAATCTAAACCTCCCCTGACACAACTTGAGACTATTTTGTCTCATCCTATTGCTAATTACTTGGGAGAACAACCCCCACCTCACTACAACCTCCTTCCAGGTAGTTGTAGGGAGTGATAAGATCTCCCTTTGTCCTCCTCCAGGCTAAATAACCCCAGTTCCTTCAGCTGCTCCTCATAAGACTTGTGTTCCAAACTCTTTACCAGCTTTGTTGTCCTTCTCTGGATATGATCCAGCACTTGTCCTTGTAGTGAGTGGCTCAAAACTCAACACAGTAGTTGAGATGCAGCCTCACAGGTGCCAAGTACAGGGGGTACAAGTACAAGTTCCTTAGTCCTGCTGGCCACACTTTTCCTGATACAAATCAGGATGCTGTTGGCCTTCTTGGCCACCTGGGCACACTGCTGGCTCACGTTCAGCCTGCTGCCAGTCAACACTCCCATGTCCTTTTCTGCCAGGCAGCTTTCCAGCCACTCTTCCTCAAGCCTGTAGTGTTGGATGGGGTTGTTACGACCAAAGTGCAGGACCTGGCACTTCATTCTGTTAAACCTCATAGAATTGGCCTCAGGATATTGATTCAGCCTCAAGGAAATGGACACTCCTACCCAGTTTGGTGTCACCTGTAAACTTATTGAGAGTGCAGCCAATCCCCTCATCCAGATCATTGATAAAGATGTTAAACAAGACTGGACACAAGACTGAGCCCTGAGGGACACCATGTTTGACTAGCCATCAACCGGATTTAGCTCTGTTCACCACAGCTCTCTGGGATTAGCCTTCCAGCCAGCTTTTTAACCTAGTGACTACTGCACAGGCCCAAGCCATGAGCCACGGGCTTCTCCAGGAAAATGATGTGGAAGATAGAAGGCATTGATGAAGTCCAGCTAAATAACATTGACAGCCTTTTCCTAATCCACTAAGCAGGTCACCTGATCATAGAAGGCGATCAGGTTGGTCAACCACGACCTGCTTTTCATGAACCCAGGCTGGCTGGGCCAGATTCCCTTGTTACCCTGTACATACCTAGTAATAACACTCAGGATGAACTGCTCCATGATCTTCTCTGGTACTGAGGTCAGGTTGACAGGCCTGTAGTTCCTTGGATGCTCCTTTTAGCCCTTCTTGTAGGTGGGCATCACATTGGCAAACCTCCAGTCAATCCTGTTAACCAGGATTGTTGATAAATGATGGAGAGTGACTTGGCAAGCTCCTCCACCAACTCCCTCAGTACTCTCAGGTGGATCCCATCTTTATGTTCATGGTCTGGGTCTCATTTTCCCTCTCTGAAATTCTACTTGAGGCTGTTGCACCACAGAAAGACAAAGGCTGTGCTGTAGCTCCTGGTCCTTCATGGTAACTGCTGAGTTCACAGCCCACAGATGCAAGACATCATGTCATGGATGCAAGAACCTCAGAGGTCTGGGGCTTTATAAAGGCAGTCCCTAGTCCTCCTGGCTGTGAACCAATTGTCCTGCATGTGTACTGATAAGGCTATGAACCAAAGACAACGAAAAAGAACCCAAATGGTATGCTCTAGGAGAAAAAAAAAATTATTCTGTTTCTCCATCTGATGTCACTTTGCTTTCTTCTTTTGCATTCCTTTTTCTATTTTATTAATTTGAATGATGATGCTTCATTTGTAGCAATGTTAAAGAGATTATACTGTGAAAGTAACTGGTACATCTCCCCATCTACAGACAAAATTGTTCACACTTATGCATGCCAAGGGACAGATGTAAGCTCTGGTCAGTGCTGCGGTATAAAACACAAAGCAGAAAATTAGCACGGATAATCACTGGCACTGAGATGAAGGTGACTGCAGGGCTCTTAACCTCTTGAGAGTTATTCCTTAGCAACCCGCAAACCTGCGTACTGGAGGCTGCAGGAAATCACTCGAGCGGTGTTGAATACCAAACACTCAGCAAGTCAGGAGCAGAGGAAGGTTTAAACGAGCCTGAACTGGTGGAGTCAGCGGTTTCCTAATGGCATTGCAAACAGGCAGATTACTTACCCACACACATATGCCATCGCTGCAATATTAACAGAAGTGTGTGTATGATGTTGCCATTAAAATGGAAGACAGTAAAAGACACTGTAATGCTCACACAGAGGCAAGAAAACCTCATCAGTAAAGTGTGTTTCTGTTAAGCAGAAGCCATGGTTCCTTCTTCTGACCTAGTATCACCAAGGCAATCTTGTAAGGGTTCTCTTTCAGCTTCACTTCAGTTAACATTAAGCCTGCTTTAAATTGTGTATGTCTGAAGAAGAAAGGATTCCCCAGAGACCATATTTTCAGAGTTATAATGGTATATATATGCAAATTTCCTCTGTGCATCAGCAATCGCATGTGTCCATCAGGCAAATGCAAAATTATATCTGTGTACCTTTTAAATAAACTTGTGGATACTATTATGCTTTTATTTATCTGATGATACTGTATATTGAAAATATATTATTACAGCATAATCTGTCTTACATTGTGTTCTACACCAGCAAAAGATTTTTATAAACTAATGTTCACATTCTGCTTTAATTTACTTACCTGTGAACACTAATGAGTATAACTGACTTCAGTAGAGCTATACCGACTTTGGAATAGTTAATACAGACTAGAGCTGAAATAGCTTTTGTTATTTTCATGGCAGCAAGAATTTCTGTCTTGCATGTGAGTAACCCTTAGCTGACATCTCTTTTTCTTTCTACAGGTACAGAGATGAATTTGTAAATCACAAATGTTGACAAACCAGGCATAATGTATCTTAATTCAATTGACAGTGCTATCACCATTTATATTGTCAATTGCTTCTCTGTTGTCAGGGTTGGATAAAAATATTAAATACAAAAGCAATATTCCTTCAATCAAATTCTTTTTAGGAGGCACATATCAACACAATGGTTGAAAGTAGTATTCTAGTCACTTGTAAAATCATTTCTCTTGTCATGTAAAAAGAGTGCTAGAAATTGTTCCTGTTGAGTGCAAAAGAGAATCAGTCTAAACTGACATGATGTTAAAAAAAGGGAGTGGGTGAGAGTAACTAGATGATTTAGAGAGTAAGCATCAGGATATGGAAACTTTCCCTGTTAAAAAACCAATCAGATAGCAATGGCTTTCATGAGCTAATGAAAAAAAAAGATACAGAATTCAGGCCGATTTTCAGTGGCTGGTTGCCTAAATTCCCCAAAGGCGTGAATTAAATTGGTGGGCCAAATCCCACCTTTATTTAGAGATGATTCAATTTTAGTTAAGGCTGAAGATGCTGATAGAAGTGGAAGGTCACTTCCATTTTGTAGTTCAGGCTATAACGTTCTGCAGAAAAAGAGAATATTCATAGAATCACAGACTGGTTCGGGTTGGAAGGGACCTTGAAGATGATCTAATCCAAACCCCTCCTGCCGTGGGAAGGACCCCCCTCCAAAACCATGCTCTTTGTTGGCATGCTGTCAAAAGACATATTTTCTCAATGATTCTTTCAACTAAAATACTCTTGGAGCAAAAAATATGGAGCTAGAAGAGGAAAATTAACTGCAGAAAAGTGTTTTACATTAATCCCCACAATGAAGTTATGAAGGCAAATAGGTAGAATTAAAGCCAAAAAATAGCCAACAAACCACTTGCCCCAACATGTCAAATGATTGAACATAATTTGTATATATACATGTTTGTATATTTTGATCACTGATTAATATTCACAGTAATTTTGTAATGGTATGTAAATAAAAGTTTTATTCTAATTCACACAGAATCACAGAATCACCAGGTTGGAAAAGACCTTTAAGATCATCAAGTCCAACTGTTCCTGTCCTATGCTAAATCATATCCCCAAGTACCTCATCTACCCTTTTTTTTTAAACACATCCAAGGATGGTGACTCAACCACCCCCCTGGGCAGCCGGTTCCAGGCCCCAACAACTCAGTGAAAATTTTTTTCCTAACATCTAATCTGAACCTGCCCTGGTGCAGCTTTGTGCCATTTCCCCTTGTCCTATCACCTGTCACCTGGCTGAAGAGACCATCGCCCACCTCTCTACAACTTCCTTTCAGGTAATTGTAGATGGTGGTAAGGTCCTCTCTCGGCCTCCTCAGGACTAAACATCCCCAGCTGTCAGCCATTCCTCATATGAATTGCCCTCCAGCCCCTTCACCAGCCTGGTTGCCCTTCTCTGGACACACTCAAGGACCTCAATAGCCTTCTTGTGGTGACGAGCCCAGAACTGGACACAGTACTCATGAGGTGGCCTCACCAATGCCGACTACAGGGGTACGATCACCTCCCTCAACATACTGGCCACACTATTTTTGATACAAGCCAGGATGCCTTTGGCCTTCTTGGCTACCTGGGCACACTGCTGGCTAATATTCAGTTGGCAGTCAACCAACACCCTCAGGTCCTTCTCTGCCTGACAGCTCCCCAGCCAGTCTCCCCCAAGCCTGTAGCCCTGCATGGGGTTTTTATGTCCCAGGTGCAGAACACTGCACCTGGTGGTGTTGAACCTCATCCCATTGGTCTCAGCCCATTGGTCCAGTCTCTACATGCTCATTTAATTAATAAATGCAATATTTTTTTTCCTGAGGTGAGGGAGAAGTATCAAGTCCAATTTTAAAAAATACCGCAAGAAATGTAATACTGTACATGGAGAGGTTTTTCCTGCAAAACTGAAAAGTTTTTGGCAAATCTAATCTGAAGAGGTAAATTTTTTCCAAGTAAGAAATGTGTATATAAAATAGCTGACATACAGCACTCCATTTTCCATTAAAGTATCCTCCTGCAGACTCTAGGTAGAATTTATTTGCAAAATGATTAAGTTGTAATTTTTTTCTAGCTTCAGATACATCCCTTTTTTACCCTCATCCTCTCTCCTGAGAACTATTTTTGCAATGAAATGCATTTTGGAAAAACTGTTGAACTTTCCAATCTGAATTTTTTGCAAAACTTGGGCAAATATTCCAAATTGCATACGCAAGATCAGGTAATTAAGTCACTTGGACACTTTCCTGTAGAGGATTAGGCAAAGGTTTTGAAGCACAAGGATAGCAAAGACATCAAGATTAATTTTGAGACTCTGGGGATCTGTTTTTTGAGGTCTGGGAGCTGTTTATGACAGACAGACAGGCACACGTGACACAGAGATTTCAAAGGGAAATTTAGCCCCAAAATCTTTCTGTATAGCTAAGTATTCAAGGCTAAGTATTAGAATTACCCCTAATAAAAGCTCCTTGCTGTGGATTCAGAGTCCACTCAACACCGTTAGCCTGATGTTTTTTAGAAACAAAATAGTTTTCCTATGTAAAGAAACCTGAGTAAATCTACTTAATGTTTCCCTGACCTTTCTCTTCCTGCTGGTAAACTATTTTTCTGTCATCTAAAGTAATCTTCAATTACTTATGTTTCCCACGGGAACATATTATACTAAGGCAATGAAAAAGCTGTCCACTGTCTAAACCAGTGGCCTGACCATTTCCCAAGGTGTCCTTTAATTCTACAGAGTGACTGAAAATACCATAAGGTTTTTGAGTATTTTTCTTAACACAAGACTAATGAGTTTTGCATCTTAAAAATATGTTTTAAATTCAGTGTATTCAAGGTACTACTGTCAAGCCATACACATGTGATTGATTATCCAATTTATTAGTAGTATTGTATACATTGCAGGAGTGTCATTTGACTTAGCTTGACAAGCACAGAAGACTGTCATTGACAGGTGTAAGAATAAGTGATGGGTTTAGGCTTGAAGTGTTTCTACAGCATTTTGCTGAAGAGCAAATTGATAAATTAAAATAACAGTGGTAGCACTGGAGGTGAAAGACTAACCACTTAAGATTACAAAAACGGATCTCTGAAAACTTTCCGTTCTTCTCAAAGAGTCTTACAAACACTGAAGGAAACAGAAAAGCACTGTTCACAAAAGAGTAATCAATTAAAATGTGACAATTCAGAGTTTATGTAAAAAAAAAAAACCTTCTAGAAAATTGCAAAACATGCTTTTCTTTCCCCTCTTCAAACTGTCAGAATGCTAAATGAAATGTAGTTCTGTTCTAATTTACACTAAATTTACTGATGTAATTTAATTAGTTTTGTATTGTGAGCTCCAGGATTAAACCAGGAAAATGGACACTTGAAAGAGACCATAACTGTCAGTGTCCTGAGCAGAGCTTGCAAAGACAAGACATACTGCTTGTTTTTCCAAGGGTGTGCTTTACAAGTGAAGGTACAATATAAATGGAGATACTGTGAATCTAAGGAGGCGTTCTTTTTATCCTGACCCTTCAAGCAAAAATTTCCATGGTCAGTGGATATGGGAAGTGCATCTGATACAAAGAAGATTCTTCTTTAACTGAACACAGGACTAGACTCAAGTCCAGCCTGTTCATAGATGAGTGGAAAGGGCGGTTGTGCATCATGCAACCAATTGCATATCTTCTAGAAGGTGCTAACTATGCTGACTACACTTTCCTTGCTTTCTGATAAAACTGTGCTTACTAATACTTCAGGGCTCTGGAAAGGCCTGTGTCCATTCTCTGCCCAAATACACATTCTCTTAAAGGAAAGATAATTTGTGTCCCACATAACTCAGCTGGGTGCAGAATGTGGTAAAACTGCCTGATGGCTTGCCATGGTATTGGTATTGCAGTTTCCCTATATATTTTTGGACACATGGTAGAACTAATGATTTCTTGTCATACAGGTATGATGTGAGTGTGAGTCACCTAGCTGAAAACTTTCTACGTATCTTTTCTGATTTGCAAAGAAGCATTGTTTGATACTTACCAAAAGACCTTCTTTCTCTTAGGGAACCCACATGGATTTCTTTTGCCTACTCTAGTGTCTCATCTGAATGGCAAGGCTGGCTGGCCACTTGACTTCTGGAACTTCCCTTCAGCATGGACTGCCTTGGAGAGAGCTTAGACACGTTTTCCTATCTGTGATATGCAAGAACTGAGGTTCTGTGCCTACCTTTTCTGAGGAATGCCTTTTAAAAAAAAAATAAAATTAATGCTTTATCAAGTTTCCTCATACAGTTGTGCTTCTGCCTTCCTCGGTATGCACTGCAGTCTGGCTACTCTCCTGCTTTACTCTGCCTGGTACATTTCTTTCTGGTTACCTACACGCCATAAGGGCTTACTCCACTCCGTAATTTGCTGCTAGGGCAACCAACAATATGAGGTAATAATAAATTCCTCTCTTCATCATTCAAGACTTTTTCATGAATACTTCTGATGTAGAGTTTCATCAGTTTACATTTTTGGCTTCAGGTTTAAGCTGTTTTTCCCACCTCTAAGATCCTTAAAGAACAGAGTCACATCGTGAAAGTAACGTTGTAATCTCTGTCAAACATTTTGGTAGCATAACTGATGTTAACTTAATTGTCCACAGTCTGGACACCCACATGCAATACATTTGGGAAGTTCAGTATGTCTTTTATGTGATCTTCTCTTCAACTTCTCCCTTGTACTCCCTAGGTGTTACCAGACCTCCATGGAGACCCCTTCATATCCCTGTGTTAAGCTCCAAGGAAACAAGTACTCAGATTCACATTTTGACAAGTTGCATGCAACATGTGGGAAAGTTTCATTAGCTTATTGTTATTGTCCGTTAAGAACATAATATTAAATTTGTGCATGGGATACTACATTCAATGGCTATACCACTAGAATCAAGAATCTTTTTTATCCTGCTGGGGGAGAACATTTACAAATGTTTCTTTAGTCTTATCAACCCTGGTAAAAGTGATTCTATGTATATAAAAATTAAATATTCATTCATTCATTCAGACTCTCATTTAGAAAGTCATTCTTCACTCAACTAAAATAAAGTAACCATCACAGTTCTTAGACAGTAGTCAGTATATGCATCTTTTTCATAAGGATTAATTTCATAACATTTTAAATATGACTGCACAAAAGAGGGGTCAGGGACTTTTATGCTTCCATTATTGCAATTTTATGTAACGTGTCTCTGTATTATGTGGGCACAATCCCTGTCAGATAAGGGCTTCACTTGCACCAGTATGCATCAGGGTCAGTAAACATTTATAGAAAGTTTCACTTTGAATATTTTATCACTATGGGAAATGCACATTCGAAGTTAACAATATAGTCAGATCTTGGACTAAATTTGGTTTTATATAGTCTATTGAATTAAGCTACCACAACTATTTACTGCTGAGAATTGCCTCCAGCATCTCTTTCCAAACCACAAGACTCTGTGAAGGAATTAAAACTATGCTTTCATAGTTCACTCTCTCCTTCTTATCCCTCCCTTACCTTCTTGCTGAACTCCCCTCACACAATTTTTCCCTTCTCCCAGCAAAACCACTTACCATTACTCACCCTTACACAACTTTCATGACTGGAATGTTATTTTTCTATGAATGCTCTACAGATACAGACAGTTTTATAGCCTATAAAGTATCAGCCAGAACATGAAATACACCTAACTACGGATGCCTAGACAAGGTCTGCTTGAAACCAAATCGTGTTTGATTCCAGATTTAAAGCATAATCATGATTAATATGTGTGTATGGGAATAAAAGATTAGTTTTGTAAGGAACAAAGCCTTATATGATATCTTTCAGGTTCCTCCTTCTCTACTAAAGAAATGTGAACACTTTGGCATAATACTGCAGTATAAACCACACTAACAACCTCCAGTTTTGCTTCACCAACTTCACTGTCTCAGAAGACATAGCTTCCATTTCTATCCCAAATCCTCTTGTACACCAAAGAAGGATAGGTCTGTGGGATGAATTACATTACTAGAGAAATGCTTCAGTTTTCACAGAATCATAGAATCATAGGGGTTGGAAGGGACCTCGAGAGATCATCGGGTCCAGCCCCCCTGCCAAAGCAGCTCCCTAGCTCATATTACACAGATAGATGTCCAGACGAGACTTGAATATCTCCAGAGAAGGAGACTCCACCACCTCCCTGAGCAGCCTGTCCCAGGGCTTTGTCACCCTCACTGTGAAAAAGTTCTTCCACATGTTGGTGCAGAACGTCCTGTGCTCCAGTTTACAGCCAGTGCCCCTAGTCCTGTCCCCACAGACCACTGAAAAGGGG
>VZTU01001581.1:73155-104728 GCA_013400835.1 Zapornia atra
TAGAGGGGGAGGATCACCTCCTTCGACCTGCTGGACACACTCTTCCTGATGCATCCCAGGATCCCATTGGCTCTCTTAGCCACCAGTGCACACTGCTGGCTCATTGCCAACCTGTCGTCAACCAGGACCCTCAGGTCCTTCTCCACAGAGCTCTTCTCCAGCAGGTCATCTCCCAGCCTGTACTGATACAGTCAGTTATTCCTCCCCAGGTGCAAGACTTTACACTTGCTCTTGTTGAATTTCATTAGGTTTCTCCCTGCCCAGCTCTCCAGCCTGTTCAGGTCTTGCTGGATGGCAGCGCAGTGTTCCTGCGTGTCAGCCACCCCTCCCAGCTTTGTATCATTGGCGTACTTGCTGAGGGTGGATGCTATTCCCTCAGCAAGGTCGTCAATGAAGATATTAAACAGGACTGGACCCAACACTGAGCCCTGGGGAACACCACTAGTCACAGGCCTCCATTCAGATTCTACTCCACTGATCAAGTTTTCCTCCTTTATGCGTTGATCTTAATTTCTGTGAAGAAGTTAAGTTATTTTCAGGTAGTCAAGAAATAGTTCATAGAAAAAATGCAGCCTGAAAGTTGGTAATTTTTCAGTCCTTGTTGTTTATAGTGTGTCTGGAAATCTACCTGTAGTTTCTGTCCCTTGATTTTTAGATGACCAGATAATAAAAAAAGCCATGCCTAATAGGTACTTTCCAGGAAATAATTTATTTTGATAAAACTCCCAATACTGTGTGACTTAACAAGTACTTTTTGGTGGCCATCTGGGTGGTTATGAAAATGTTTGACAAAAGTAGCTATGGGACAATAGCTGATCCAGTTTCCCATCCTTACCCCTGAGAATAAGGGCTACAGGACCCAAGTGTGAGACACTTCAGAAAAATTGTTTTTTGTATAAAATATTACAGGCAACTGAAAAGAAAAACAAACTAAAAAACAAGCCCATCACAAACACTCAGTAACCCTATGTTTGATGGAAATGGGTTTATACTTTTAAAATTAGACAAATCACATGCTTCAGAGTTAGCCACAGAGTCACTACTGTAGCAATATAAACTGTCAGCTGCTGGTTATGCCTGAGATCCACTCTGATATTTCTACTTCACATTTAAAGCACATCCTCCAAATTTTAATTCTACTCTCATAAGTGCTTGTTAAGAAATTATCCTTATTGAACAAAACTGGTCCTTACATGAATTCTGTACCAAAGAGTTTATAAAAAAATAAAAGGAAATGAAGTACAGTATTTTAACTGTTAGCAATAAAACTTAGCATACTAGTGGCAAGACAGAATTCTACCTAATTCTTATTTATTTTTGTGCACATCATCAGCAAAATTGTTACAAACTGTTACACCCGTGAGTATATCTCCATGGGAGTGTGTATAGTTGATATTCACAAAAATGCACTTTGGCCTGTAGATTGAAAAGAATTATGAGAACCCAGCCTGACCCTTAGATAAAAAATCCCCACACTCAATGGATAACTGTGAATTGCTTTTGAACTGCAGTTCATAACAGAAAACAGTGCAAAAAGCCTCAAACCAAACCAAAATGACCACATGATCAAGGTACTCCTTGAGCTCAACAACAGTTGGAGTCAAACAGAGGCTATTGACTACGACTCTAAATACTGTAAAAACAATTCTTTTCACTTTAAAGTGTATAAAGGCATTATACTATCATAGTTGAAAAGTTCAGATCTCAGACTAAGTTAATTTTGTAGAAAATAAACTATGATAGCATTGATTTTACTAGTTGAAAACATTCCTGGTGTCAGGACATGTCCTGATTTTGTTTTATTTCAAGTAAGGGGCATACTGCAACTTGCTAATGCACAGCTGAACTATTGAATAAGGCAAGATGTGATTTGCTGTATTGTACACAAGGTGATTGACAGAGCAACACTAAAGACCTCCTAGCCTGAAGCTTGATATCATTTTAAAAACATTTAACAAACATGAGAGAGAAGTAGAAGCTGCAATATGCTTTGTGTCAGCAACACATCTCTCTGATGTGCCTCTTCCTGCTCTGCCTCCTCTCCTGACAAATGTCATACATTGGGACAAGACATTCTCATGATTCCACAGAGGGCTGTCAGAGGCTCTAAGTGTGACTTGACAGTAGATGCCAAGGATTCAACAGGCAATGTGCCTTCCCTGCCTATTCATAGAGCTAGAAGGCACTTCTAGAAGGTGTCTGGTCCAGCCTCCTGCCCAACCAGCAAGTATAATACCCAGGGCATGACTAGGTCAGACATGGTTTTACCTAGCTCTCACTTGGAAATCTCAGCGGATGGAGACTCAAACATCTCTCTGGAGGATATCTTCCACTGCTTCCATTATCTCAGCTCTGGTGATGCAGCTTTCTATAGGTAACATAACTTTAGTTAATTTATCAAAGTTTAAAATGGTATAAAATCAAGAAAAAATTCCTCCCTTCTTCCCTTTACTATTCATGGTAGTAACATTCATCCTTAAGGTTTTACATTCTCCCTCAACACAAAACCTAGAACAGGGAAGAGAAAGGATGGTCCCATTTAAACTCAGTAAGAGTACTTACATATTGTGGTTAAGACATATGAATAGAAGGAAAAACATGCTCCTTTTTATATATTTTGCAATTTTAGCTTGCAAAGAAAAAATATGTCTTAAATAAAAATCTGTCTCATGCTGCCTTCTTTCTTCTGCCTCCCTAATTTTCTTTATTCTGACTCAGCCTAGCCAATTGGCCAGCATAGTTATCACAGTTTTACATGTGCCACCTTCTTTGATGTGTTTCCTTTGCTTTAAAGAAACGGAAAGATAAGAAAAACCTAAATTAGGATCTGTGGTGTGCTCTTGCTAAGGCTTTTTATAGGAATGCCAAAGTTTAAAGCACCCAGCCATTTTAAAAAGCCAATATATATAAAGGTCGGGGTAGAGCAAAAATTTTGGAAAAAAGGTCAATCTCTTAAGAAGAAAACTTTTTATTAAAGAACTGCAAATTATATTACTGCAGAAAGGTCTAAAGTGAACTTTCAAGTAAAAGCACAGTGGTACCGGCAGTCTTTCTGTGATTTGTTTTTTTAAGCATACATTTCTCTTTGTTGTCTTACCTTTCTCTCCTAGCACAACTCTAAGTATCACGTTAGGTAGGCAGACCAAACTTTGACTTCACTTGCTAGTGAAAGTTAAGTTGATTTCAAAGATGGAATCAGAGGGATCAGCCATCAGATCCTCCTGAATTTTTGCACAAGCCCTAAAATGCTAAAAAATTTAATACTTGAAATTCAAAATATCAAACTTCAAAATTATTATATCTTTCAGTATAGTTATCAAGGGAAAGATATTGAATTATAATGTATTTGTAATGATCTGGAAACCTGTGAAAATAGTGTATTTTGTATGACAATATCCATACAAAGGATGAAAAACTGTTTTTCCTTTCCGAGGTGTTGTGAGTACAGAGCTAGGTCTCATTTACAGAATTGTTTCAAGAACCTGTTAATCTTCCACAGTAAGTTATGTGCATTCCCAGAAGCCCATACAGTCATGTGGGCCAAGATGCTATCTATGTTGATACTTCAGAAATAGGAAATATGAGTAACATGCTAACACAGACCTCTCCAAACACTGCTTTCTATAACTCCTGGATCAGTGGGCAAAAATCACTGAGGTTGAAAGAGATATTGTTCTACGATGATACATATCCAGCAAATATTGTCCTTCCTTCTACCCTCCATTTCCCATTGTAAGAAAATACCTCCTTTTTTTGCTGCTTTGAATACTTTTTCCCCAGGACTTTACTTACTATTCTTATGTTCCTGCATCCCTGATAATTTCCTTTCATTCCTCCCCATGTGTTTCAGGTTCAAAACTTTCATTCAAGAGCATTTTCTTCTACACCATTTTCCCTCTTCAACAGAATATCCTGTTGGATGTTCTGTTCTAGAAGGTGTCTTACATAGATGAGACCACAGATATTCAGTACTGAGGAGCTGTTCATCATTAACACAGAACATAAATGACTTGCATATGTATTGTTTTCCTAGAATGAAAGGATAGTATTGGATGACAGAAGAGACAGAAAGTAAAATAAAAAGGCAAATAGAATAACCAGAAGAGAAAAAAAAGAGATCTCATGCTCTGTTGCGTTTCTCAATTATGAAGCACATTGTTACTGATGTTATTAAGGTCAGACAGGGGAAAAGGAAATTATTAAGGTGTATATTTGTTGAGTTTGTTGCTAATCAAAGCAAATAGA
The DNA here is from genome assembly GCA_013400835.1 of Zapornia atra. Lineage (NCBI taxonomy): Eukaryota > Metazoa > Chordata > Aves > Gruiformes > Rallidae > Zapornia > Zapornia atra. Next base: position 77,401 of record VZTU01001581.1, read on the forward strand.
ATCAGGAAAATACTTTTCTTTCTTGGCCAAATGCGTCAGTCTGTTTTCTACACAATATATACTTTTCTGTGTTGTAAAAGTAGAAGTGGTATAGAATCAAAAAACCCCAGGAAAATAGTAGAACTATAAGTATTTGGATTTCAGATGAGTAGAAAAATACATAATCTACAATCTTTAAACACTGAGTAATGACCCAAAACCACTAGAAAAATACAATAACAACAACGGACCAGCTTTATTATTACTGTGGCTTTGTAATCTCTTTTTCAGCAAAAAAATCCTTCTTAGAAATTTATAAAACAGAATAAAACAGAAGCAGGAAATTATAGAAAATCTTAAATCTTGTGGTTTTTGGTAAATTGTTGGAAGAGATGTTTATCAGTAATACTGGTTGAAAATTAACTGTATAGATACTCAATATTTTCCACATAAAGATCCCATCTTTCCATATGGGCTATCGTCCCCCAAATCCCTCCCGTGTCTCTGGGAACTATCATATCATAGAATCATAGAACATGTTACTTTGGAAGGGACCTTTAAAGGTCATCTACACCAACCCCCCTGAAGTAGGCAGGGACATCTTCACTATATCAGGTCCCTCAGAACTTGATCAAGTCTGACCCTGAATGCCTCTAGGGATGGGGCCTCCAAGACCTCTCTGGGCAACCTGTTCCAATGTTTCACCACCCTCATAGTGAAGAACTTCTTCCTAATGTCTAAACTAAACCTATCATGCTCCAATTTCAAGCCATTGCCATCACATGCCCTTACAAACAGTCCTTTACAGGACTACTATGGAGGCTTCACCATGCTCAGAGTCCTTGCACTCCTCTGATTTCCGCTTCTGGCCTCCAGGCTAAAACCTCACACATAATTGAAGAATTGGTTGTTTTAGAGGGTATTCCCACAAATGCAGGAGAGCTATTTGTGTCTATTTAAACCACAGAGTCTGAGTGGTTTTAAGAATCAGCAATTACTGCTTGTGTCTAAACAATGAATTTAAATAATTGTCAAGTGTGTTCAGTTCTCCCAGGCTTTTCATGAAACACAGCTCCTGAATACCTGACCTGAATGTGAATGAGAGCTACAAAACTTATGTTCAGGTTGGTAGTTTTATTGGTTTCATATTAACAGAACAAAATACATCCAGTGTCTCTATTTCCTTTCATATTTTTCCTCTGCTGAAGGTGAATAATTTTCTTAGTTATGTCTTTTCAAAAGCTGAATGGGAACAGCAGGAATATTGTCTGCTCCATCCACTGGTGCCATCTGGTAATTGGGATGGGAGAAAAGTGTTATGCTATATATTATACAGAAGATGACATATGGTTATGTTCTGGTTTGTGCCTCATAACCTAGTGCCTTAACCCCCCCCTCCCCATACACACACAAAACCTGAATGTGAATTGAAAGAACCTGCAAATTTTGGAAGTGGACTGAATATTAGCCTAACTGAGCCTGCATGAACCAGGCTTATTTTAAAAAAACCCAACAAAACCAAAACAACTCTTTTAATCAGAATGGTATCCCTCAAAACAGAGTTTGAGTGCAGGATTTCCTATATCTACAAAATGGTAAAGAAAATACTGCTGAACAAGAGGAGGAAATGTGATTTACAAATTCCAGTTAGATGTTTCTCAGAAGTCTGCCATAAAAAAAAATCAAGGATTTTTACTCTTTGTATTTTGGAGGCAATTCTGAAAGCTGAACCCATTAAAATTCCTCCATCTCTTCTATAGGTAAGTAATTGTGATTTGAAAATTACTGTGATTAAACTGTAATTTGGAGAAATACGGCTTTTCCATGTTTTATATTCACAGAATCACAGAATGTTAGGGGTTGGAAGGGACCTTGAAAAATCTTCTAGTTCAACCCCCCTGCCAGAGCAGGATCACCTACATTAGGTCACACAGGAACACATCCAGGAGGGTTTTGAATGTCTCCAGAGAAGGAGACTCCACAACCTCTCTGGACAGTCTGTGCCAGGGCTCTGCCACCCTCACAGTGAAAAAGTTTTTCCTTATGTTCATATGGAACGTCCTATGCTTCAGCTTGCACCCATTGCCCCTTGTCCTATCATTCGATATCACTGTGAAGAGCCTGGGCCTGTTGTCCTGATAATCACCCTTTACATAATTATAGACGTTAATGAGGTCACCCCTCAGTCTCCTCTTCTCCAGGCTAAAGAGACGCAGCTCCCTCAGCCTTTCCTCATAAGGAAGATGTTCTGCTCCCTTAATCATCTTAATGTCCTTGTGCTGGACTCTTTCAAGGAGTTCCCTGTCCTTCTTAAACTCTGAGGGGTCTAGAACTAGACACAATATTCCAGGTGTTGTCTCACCAGGGCAGAGTGGAGGAGGAGAAGGACCTCTCTTGACCTACTAACCACAACCCTTCTAATACACCCCAGGTTGCCATTGGCCTTCTTGGACCCGAGGGCACATTGCTGGCTCATGATCATCCTGCTGTCCACCAGGACCCACAGGTCCATTTCCCCTAGAAACAGAAGGAACTTGGTGAGGTTCCTTCTAATACTAGAAACAGAACCTTGGTGAGGAATGTAGTAGTTCAAACAGATCTCTAGTCTTTTTACTGAGAATGTAAAAACATGCAGCAATTAGGGCCAATTTTAGTTGCATCTCTCTTCTTTCCCCCATGACAGACAACTATTCATCATGTAATAAATGCATACAATGCAGTTATTTCACTTAGGTCTCTCTCTGGGCTTTCCACCTAAATTTATACTGTTCATAGCAAACAATCTTGAAGGAAAGAAAAAAAGAGTGAAAAAGTCAGCAGTCTGTATTGTAATTTTTTAACATCTACAGAAAAGAAAGAGAAATAGATTGAATCTCAGCTTACAATTAGATGTACAAAACACAGGCATTTTCACAGACCATCTTATTGAAGAGTTATTGCCTGCTTATCCAGAAGTAATCCTGTTCTCTGCAGCTGGCAATAGATGAATCAAAATTCTCACTAGCTTCAAAAAAAATTCAGCACTGGTTCTTACTGTCCTTCTTGTTTCAGAAATATGGGAAATAATAAATGACACCTAACAAAAATGACAAGCTTTTAAAGAAGTTTAACAAACCTGTTAGTGTCCGTGATGGATTTTCTACCATCACATGAATTAGAGACTGGATGTTATTCTGAAATTTACAAACAGTGACAATTAGACACAAATAAGAATTAATCAAGAGAATTCCTACTGTGTGGAAAATAATTGTTGCCTCTCTTGGCCATGTAATACTCTTACAGGTCTTAAAAGACACTGCAATGGCTGTCTAACAAAATGAGTTTTGAATATCAGAGTTCAAACTGATGACCAACTACAAATCTGCATGCAGTATTGTCTAGAATTTAAGGGCTAAACTTTTGCATGCAGATAGTTACCATAAATTGGCTCCCATGAAACACCTGAGTGAACGATTAAAAACTGGATTATCAATCTAATAATCTAGGGAGACTGACAATAGTTTTGTTGAAGGGATAATTGTGCATCATGATTAGTAAGAACAAAATGCCAAATATGCAGAGAAAATGTGGATAATAAAAAGTTGTTGGGATTTAAAATATTTTTCATTTAAAAAAATATTATGCACCCTTTGCCACAAAGTGTGATGAACTTAACATGAGCTGGCTCATGGCTTGTTCTTTCTGCATTACCCATTTTTTTCTACCTCTTGACCTTCCCAGTCTTTCTAGATCTGAATCTGTATTTGCATTTCTATTTTTTTCTAACCCTACATGAACATGAACACCACATAACCTGAAGAGGAAAGAATGCCTCTGTCTTGACAGACAACTCACTGTCTTGTTTAGGCAGAATAAGGAGACAAAACCCCAGAAGTGTGAAAGTAATACCGGTGGGGAGAAGCATCCTATGCCCCTACACATTAACACTCATCATTCAGCACTGTTAAGAGGTGTTTCATGTTTTCCTAAGGATTTTATTTGCACCTCTTAAACACTGAAGGAAGACAACATATATTTTAAATTCAGGTTTGTATTCTAGACCAAAATCATAACATTGAGTTCAAATACTCTGTCACAGTTTTGCTCCAGCTGGCAGTGAAGCCCCCACACAATGTCTCACTCACTTCCCCTCAGCAGGATGAGGGAGATAAGCTGAGGAGTAAAAATGAGAAAACTTGTGGGTTGAGTCAAAGACAGTTTAACAGGTAAAGCAAAGTAAAGCGAAGTAAAGCAAAGACAAGGAACTCATTCCTCACTTCCTATGGGCAGGCATGTGTTCAGCCATCTCCAGGAAAGCAGAGCTCCATCATGTCTAACAGTTACTTGGGAAGACAAATGCTATCACTCAGAATGTACCACCCACCTTCTTACCCCAGCCCTTTGTATGCTGAGCATGATGTCATATAGTACGGAGTATCCCTTTGGTCATTTGGGGTCAGCTGTCCTGTCTGTGTCCCCTCCCAACTCCTTGTGCACCCCCAGACTACTTGTTGATGAGGTGGTGTGAGGAACAGAAAAGACCTTGGTCCTGTGTAAGCACTGCTCAGCAGTGGCAAAACTACCTCTGTAATATCAACACTGCTTTCAGCACAAATCCAAAGCATAGCCTGTACTAGCTGCTATGACGAAAATTGCTTCTAGTGTAAGACTGGATGACATACACAATTAATTTTTGGACCTGATTGCTACCATTACAGACTTCCATTAAAGAGGTTACTGTTGCTTCAGGGTCAAATTTTGCCCATCTTACACAGGGAGTGAAGGAGCCCTGAATTTTTCTTTGCTATAAACTTTGCACAGTTGGAAGGATATCTGGAGTTTCCTTTACCACGGGAGTACAGGAGCAGCTGTGTCCATTCAAAACCCAAACCAAAAGAGAAAGAGGTGGGGTCTGCTTGTCTCTCTGTAGCTGGCTGATTTTTGAGAGAGGAGAAAAAACATACTATTTTAAGAATAACTTTTTCTTCATGGGAAGGTGGCAGCCCCGCACATACATGCAGAAGCAGAACTCTACAAAGAGCACTTAGGCTGCCACACTTTATGTTACCTTCTCCTCACAATAGAATTAACAATGGAAAAGCACTAAGAAGTCGTTTGCTTAGGTACTGCAAAATGAAAAAGCGTAATTAGCCCCTACAGGCAGTATAATGAAAATGTGGAAAAAAATCTCTGGCAGAAGGGAGATGTATGAAAGGCCGGTGTGCAGGAGCAAGTCATCTGTAGACAACCTAAAGTAATTTAGATTGGTGTTTTGACTAACTCTGACTGCTAGAGGCATTAAGGGCACCCATGTGTTAGTTTTATTGAGGCTGAGTCAGCATCTCTTCTTCAAGCATTTACTGTATTTTAAAATCCTGGTGGTTGCAGCCCTCAGTCTGGGTTAAAACCTTCGATACAAGCACTGAAGCTCATCCTCCAAACAATTCAACCCCCCAATTACCATGGGAGTAGGAGGAGCATTTCTCTGACTTCACACCAAAGAGGTGGATGTTGGCTTGGATTCTTCCTCAGAGCACAGATCTCTAGCTTCTGCCTGAAGTCTTCCTTTAGGGAGGAGGAAATACAGCAGAAACAGGCAAAAGTAGCTCAGATGGGGACTAATTTTTCCTATTTTATATCCTTACCATTACAAACTTGCAAAAAATAACTCCTCAAGTACATTTCAGCCAAACTTCTGTGAAGTTCTGGGAAGACTCTAAATCTATTTGGTCAGATTAGACTTCACAAGAGGAATGCAATTTAGCGACAAAGGCACATAAAATGGCTACGTGGAGGTAATGTGGATTTACACTGTAGCGACCAATCTGCTCATCTGGAAGCAAACCCAAACCCAAAACATAAACGTAATGCTTCCTCCTACTTAGACATCCCCAAATATCCTAGAAGTGCCAGCAAAGTTCTTAGTATCATTATGAGAATGACAGAAATAGGATTTATGATATTGTGGCAGTTGCTATCAATATAATTGCTACCATTGTGTTTTATTTCCTTGGATTTTTATACTTTCGACTTTGCTTCTTGGCCAGAATGGCATGCAATTTCTTTTTAATCTTAAAGTTGAGATTTTCAGGAAGTCACTTAGTTACCAGAGTAGAGGCCTCAAAAAACACCTCAATAGGCAAGATGCAAAGTGGAATAATAATGAAAGGTAATAACAGAAGTGACTGCCGTTGATAATGAATTTGAACATTTAAAAAGATGCAGACCAAGAGCACAAGCCCCAAACTCCAAGCCTGACCAGCATCTCAGTTATTTTTCAGTAATTTTGAGTTGGTACAAAGGAGAAATGACAAGTAATTATTTCACAGTATATTTGAACAAGCCAAAGATACTTTATGCTATGAAAACTGACATATCTCAATCCTGCTTATGCTGATTTTTTGAGTTTCTCTGTCCATAACTGGCATATTTCATTTGTTTGTTAACTTTAATTCATACTTCAGAACTTGATGTAATCTGCAACAGTTTGGAAGCCACATGGTAGAATTAACCCTTAAATAGCTATTTTGCATGGGAACTTTTGTCTGCAGTTTTTGTTCTTGGTAGCATGAAGCACGGTGTTGTGAACAATTAAAAATGAGAATGAAGAGTCATAAAGAACATAGAGTTCTGAAGGAAAATATGGAGTGAGAATGTTAGGAAACTTAGGAAAGAAGCTAAAAGGAGAACAGTGCATGAAAAGTGAACTTCAGACTCAGAACTAAAATACAGATACTTACCCTTAGTAGGTGTAATGGTCTAAATTTTATAAGAAGGTACTTTTTTTCACAAATATGTCACATTAAAAATAAGTTTTTAGAACGATGAGTACAATTTATGTAGCTGTGAGACTATGAATAGCTGTAACACACAAATTTGGGTTGTGATCTATAATTAGGCTAAAACAGGTTATTATTTTTCTATTTTATAAATTTGATTTTATTTCTGCTATTGAAGTATCACAAAAATGATTTTGAAAGCAAATATCAACTATTTGTTCAGCAGCTTAGAAAAGCGCTATAGACAATATTTTAAATTGCTTCTGATTGAAAGATGAGGGAAAGCAAAATAATAAATCAGCTATTTTTCAAAGCAACATTGAACTCCTGCTATGTCCTAATATATTCTTTGTTTAGTCGACAGATACAAAACATTCTTCTTAGAAGTTTTTTTTAAAATGGGAGATATCCATGACTGCTGACTTTATTGGTTAATAACTACTTTTCCTAAGCTCAGGTATACTCATGAACCACAGTGTTGAAGTAGGATGTTCATGGTCAAGATAATCTCATAAATTATATTGCATAATAGTTGAATACAACAGTATCAATGGAAATATATATATTCTTACTTACCCAACGGACAGGAAAGGCTCCTTTGATTCAAGTCTGTCAAGTAAACAACAAAAGTTTAAAATACATACATATTTATTGGCTTTGAGAACATTTATATGATGAATTGAAATCACCCACTCTCAGTATCAAATTTACTTGGTGAACAATTGATAATTTAACAATAGAAGAGCCTGGTCTGTTAGGTGCTTAAGTCAGAAATAACCCCATTTATCTAACTGTACTTTGGTCTAGAAATCAAATATTTACAAAGCAGCATATTGAGGCCCTTTAAATTTCACAGATTCAGATGACTTGTGCAAGTATTTACATTGAAAGGGTAAGGTGAACAAGTAATACTTTGTCCTTTTTTGTTTTCATTTTTCATGGTTTTGGGTTTTTTTCTTGATGGCCATGATTTAGGGAATATATTGATTTTCTTTAACTGTAAAAATAAAATTTGGTCTGTGTGTAAGAAATTTCCTGATTTGAGGACTTCTGTACCTGTTTTGTTTGCTTTCCAACATCTTTTATTCATATGGCACAGCCACTTCTTCATCATGAGAACTTCTGGCTCACCCACCACAATCAGCCTTGCACTGGTTTGGTAGACCCAGAATCATGCCCAATTCTAAACCAAGTTGGTAAAAGTGTTGTTCTCCAAATCCCTGTTGCTGCTGTCTCTGTGAGGAGCTGGACCATTTGCATATGGGCAGGAGCCTTTTCTGATAGTAGTTTCCACCCAATCATGACAGATTTAAAAATCCTCATCTATGTGATGGTACTGTATTTCTGCTCCAGTACCTGCAACTGGCTGCCCTTAATTTTGTAGTGTGTCCTGGCTGCAATGAGTTTACTAATATCAGTTGCTTGTTAGAACCACTAAGAAGTAACTTTAGGGTCCTTTATAAACATATTTAAAGCAAATTTGCAACTCAATTATTTTGAGAGGTTACATGACATGCAAATGGTGCAAAAGTTGTCTATTGTGCTAATTTTCACTGAGGGTACTGTGTTACAAAATAAACAGCAAATAAAAATCCCAGGTACATAAAGTCTCTTCTTAGACTTTAAGAGAAGTGTTTCTAACAAAGTGAAGTATGTCATATCTGGAACGGAACATTTCATTTTTGCAGATCCCTCACACCTGAAACGAATTCAGTGCCACAAACAAAAAATCTGAGATAAAACTGTAAACAGGACTAATTGTAAAGAAAAGTATTGTAAATTTTCAATTGTTTAAGAATGAATTTTTCTTGCAAGTCTTTGTAGAATAAACAAGTACATTTGCAGTTATTATTCACAGTTATTGCCATCTATACAGAAAGGTAATTATAAAAGATGAACTTTCCACTGTGCATTTTGTCTTTAATTGAAAAATACTGCATGTCATCCTTTTGCAAAGTGTTTACTTCTCTCCAAGAATCACTAGTGGAAATATCTTAGGTTCCTGTCTTCATTTACAATCTCATCTTCTGAGGTACTTTAAACTTAATTTCCCAGGGTTAGATTTCCAGCAGTGGTAAGGACCACTTTCAGAAGGTTTGAGGAAATGCTGAAAAGTATCAAAACCAGCAGCTCTTCTGTTGTCGTCTTAGCTATACCTCACCTTTCCATTTCTTTCTGGGGTTGTGATCCATATGAAGTAAAAGTGTAGACGAGGGGACCACGGGTGGACTTATGTGTACCTCAAAGCACAATAGAAACCCAAAGCTAGTTACCCCTGTACTCGAGGAGATGCTTTTCCAGTGCAGTCCCACAACACACACCAAAACCCTTACAGTGCCAAGAAAAACACTTATCTTGGCATACTTTGTGCTTAGGCAGTACTGCCAGAGCGAAATAAAGTGATGGTGCCCTTTATCTGCCAGGTTGCATCCTTCTCCTGCAGGCTCTGTGCAGCCACCACGCCAGCCTCATGGATCAGCTTTCCCTGCTGTGGATCACACCACTGCAGGAAAACATCTCTACTATGCTTGCAGCTTCTCTCTGGTATATAAGGAAAACCCAAGCAGTGTTATAGTTTTGTTTCACATTATTCTGCATAATGAAATGAACCAGACCTGGGAAGTACCCAGTGTTTGGCTCTGGAGAGTAATGAGCAAAGAATGAAAGTATCACGGTATGTTTACATACTTGACAATATAGAAATTTAGTGATGAAGAGAGACCTGGCGCTACCCTGATGGTGGACATTCTGGTAGATTTTACTTGCAAACAAAAAAGTGTGTGATAGAATGCCCTGTGGACAAAAAACTGCAATTAAAAATCTATCTGAAATCCATTCTCAAGATGGAATTCAATTTGATTTAAACAGTGCTGCCCTAGGTTTGACCCCTCTTTAGTATATTTGACTAAATGGTCTTAGATAATTTGCTGCATTACTTTAAATTAGTTCAAGTGTTCCGTATAGTAAAGAAATACAATTATCTCTTGGCCTTTTATTTAAATCTGTAATTCAGTATATGGAAAATTAATATAAAGTTTTAAAACTGTAGCATCATATAAAATAACATACTGTATTATATTTACTGGTGACATTTTTATATATATGTATATATATGTATTATAGATTTTTCACCATCCTTTTCTAGCCTGTGGTACACACAATTCTACAGAGTCTTGCATAATTAAATACAGTGTCTTAAAAACAGTAATCTTGATAAACTGTGAGAAGGGCTGTCATGCAAATTCAGGAAAAATATTAGAACAGAAATTTTCTTTCTTGCAAAAATATATGGAGCTCATGAGACATACTAGATTGGGCAGTAAACAAAGGGAATAATGTTTTGTTATGTAGGAAAGGTAATGAAGCTGGAGTGATCAGGATTTTATGTTCTTTCTTTCCTGAAATGGTTTTCCCATCAGAAAATTACAGTTTGTCAGAATGTCAAGGCAATACATCAGTTTGAATAGGAGAGAGGCAGTTTAATCAGCATCATGACTGGGACATGGCAGACTGAGTTGTGTTTCCCTTTGATTCTGAGCTAAGATTTTCTGAAAGGTCTGACTTTCTTATCTACATATAATGGATATGTTTTTGCAGGAGGAAAAAGGATTTTTTTACACTATTTGAATTGCTCGATTAAAATTAGTTACTGTAAACCAAGCAGGCATAGGTAATCAATTTACACTTACCGATATGCTACAGTACAGTCACTCTCTGTTCAAAATAAGGACCCTAGAAATTTCCCATTTAGTATTTTACCCCTTACAACCTGTCTTAGAATAGACATTTTACAAGATCTGATTAACATAATTGTGTACTTCGTTATTTTATTTACTGCTAAGTTTGCTCATATTAATGCAAATTATCTAAATGCCATCTTTGACATGGCTTGAATGTGTAGATGGGCAGATTTTTCAGGTTTTACAGACAAACGTACAAGGAAATGTGGCTAGACTAAAGGCGTGTGAGTTTGACTTCAACTCATAAACAAATCATTTAAGGGCAGGAATATCGCAAAGTAAACTCCACTTTCGTTGCATAACTGTCATATTAATATTACAGGTAAAATGGCTTTTTGTATCTGATACATAAACCAATACCACGTGTTATAGAATTCCTGCCCTTTCTTCTCAAAACCTATTCACAGGAAAAGTGGATAACATTTCTAACAATATCAGCACTGTACACAAGAAAATGGATTTTAGCCAAGCATTCTCCAATGTAACTCGTTATGAATCAATATATTCTTCCCAGTGGTGATCATATAATTTTATTTCTAAGGAGTTAGTATTCCCAAAGAGGATAATCTGAGTGTGTTGCTGACATCACATATTTTCTGTTTGACTGTAAAATGCATGAATAGTGACCATAGTTTCTGGAAGAGTTAATACCTCTTACAGGAATCCAGAGGATCCAAACTTTTCTTTCAAGCCATGCAGGAAAGTCAGGCGAACTACAAAGCATTTTGGACTTCAGTTGCTTGATGAATTGGCTGTATAGTGTTAATATATATTTTGTATGATTGATATGGCTGACTTATCTACCTGTCAAGCACACCCATCTCTTTGTGCTGTATAGATTTAGGAACCAAAGATTTAGCAAAAAATATGTGAAGTCAAAGAATATTCAGATTTATGGCTCACCCTCTTTGAGCCAATGAATTTAATTTTAAAATGGTAACCAAGGACAACTCAAGGGATCTTTCAAAAGAAACAGAGGTAGTTTGCTATTCATAGTGATCAATCAGGGGTGCATTTTTCTCTGCATGTTGACCTCATGGTTTGAAGTCAACAGTCATTAGTGATTAGGAAAAATGTTACGTCAGAAATTTGTGAGCAGTACAGCTCACATTTTGTCCTCTAATTCCTTTACTTTTCTGCATTATAAATTTTGGTAACTCCTAATATTTGGATACAATGCAAGCAGGCCTAATAAAAAAAATGCCTTTTTATTTAAAAGGAAATATTATTTAATGCAACTTCCACTGTTTTTTGAGACGGAAATAGACATTGATGGTGTACACTAGGTAACCAACTTTCCTTCCTTCCTTCCTTCCTTCCTTCCTTCCTTCCTNCCTTCCTTCCTTCCCTCCTTCCTTCCTTCACTCCCTCTCTTCCTCCCTCCTTTCCTTCCTTCCTCCCTCTCCTAAAACTGGGCCTCAGCAACTATTGACATATTGATTTAAGGAAGAAGCTCATTCTGTCTTCTAAAACTTCCATAAATATCATTATAAACATTGGGAAGTTTTTTTTAAGAAGCACTGTCATATTCTGGAATAAATAAATGTTAGACCAGCTGTAGAGAAGACATAATCTGTTGGAAGTGTTTCAGAGCAGGGGGTGTGGAGAAATAATTTACAGCCTTATGTCAGCTTTTACAGTTGTTGTTAATAAATTTAGTAAGTTCCACTTCCAACTGATGGATGACTTGATGACTCTGGTTAGAAAAATAAACTTTTTTTCCAACTATTGTGTAATATGAAATATTGCATTAATACAAAAATATCAGAGTGCCCTGGGAAGTTCTTTTCCACAGAGCTAAATGCTTCTGTTGCAAAGATACAAATTCTAGTATAAAATAAAAAAAAAATCCCTCCAACTATAGGCAGAACCTAGAGTACTGCAAACTCAAAATGTCATTTCTCAGTTCAGATTTGTTCCTTTGACATGGTAACTGACTTAATGGATAGAAGAAGAGATAGATAAGAGATAGATATTTGGGAAGGAATAACCATTTGTATCAGTACAGGCTGGGGGATGACCTGCTGGAGAGGAGCTCTGTGGAGAAGGACCTGGGGGTCCTGGTTGATGACAGGTTGGCTATGAGCCAGCAGAGTGCACTGGTGGCTAAGAGGCCCAATGGGATCCTGGGATGCATCAGGAAGAGTGTGTCCCCCTCTACTCTGCCCTGGTCAGGCCCTACCTGGAGTATTGTGTCCAGTTCTGGGCTCCCTGGTATAAAAAAGACAGGGACCTCCTGGAGAGAGTCCAGAGAAGGGCTATGAAGATTATTAAGGGCCTGGAACATCTCCTGTATGAGGAAAGGCTGAGTGAGCTAGGACTGTTCAGTCTAGAGAAAAGAAGACTAAGGGAGGACCTAATTAATGTTTATAAATATCTTAAGCATGGGATGAGGTGGGAATTGGCCAGCCCCTTTTCAGTGGTCTATGGGGACAGGACAAGGGGCAATGGCTGCAAATTGGAGCACAGGAAGTTCTGCACCAACATGTGGAAGAACTTTTTCACAGTGAGGGTGACAGAGCAGTTGAATAGGCTGCCCAGGGAGGTGGTGGAATCTCCTTGTCTGGAGATATTCAAGACCTGTCTGGACGTCTATCTGTGTAATATGAGCTAGGGAGCCTGCTTTGGCAGGGGGGGTGGACCCAANTGAGCTAGGGATCCTGCTTTGGCAGGGGGGTTGGACCCAATGATCTCTCGAGGTCCCTTCCAACCCCTATGATTCTGTGATTCTGTGATAATCAGTAAAACTTAGCCTGATTTTTAAACCTGTTCATATTGCCTTATATGAGAGCTTCCTATTCAAGCTGGGATAATGTAATATAATTATCTTAACAGGAAAATACATGAAGCCAAAAAGATGCAACATGCCTATACACAAAGAATTATGCCAATGGGACAGCAGATCACAATAAGTAGGAACACTCAGGACTATGTTTTGTTCAGTTCTAGTTTGCATAAATGATTTGAACAACAAAATAGCAACTATGTGTGCAAAATAGCTGACAAAAAGCTGTTTTTCAAACAGTCCAGTGAACAGAGTTAAAACCTGAAATTTGATGAATTGGAGAAATTGTCTAGAATCAGTGCATTGAAATAACAACAACAACCACAACAATAATAATAATGTCCAGTGAGAACTGAGAACAAGAAAATATTAGCTGGAACCGAAGCTTCCAACTCTGGGGATTCCTGCTAGTGATCTAGGAGCTAGAGTTTCTGTCGTTTAGATCCTATCTGTTCCATGACAAGAAGCCTAAAATTTATGCAACCTTAGGGGCTCTCTGCCTGCAACAGCTCACTCAATATGAAAGTCTGCAACAAACATCAGATGATCTAAGAAGAATCAAGTACGAGGTCTACCCATCAGTCTAAATACACACACCTGTAAGCTATTGATGCTTCACTCCTGAGAAATAATTTTTGCCGTGTAGCTACTGGAGTTTCTCTATGCATATCTACACTATCCTTAATATATATTATATGTATTTAGTCACTTATGAAAGTATTGCAACAATTTAGCATTCTGACTGACAAAAAAGACACATTTTTTTTCTAATATCTTATGACTTCTGACAAAGTTAATTATTTAACATTGAGCATTTTTAGACCACTTCTTGAAGTATCAGGTTTTCCACAGTTCCATGAAGAAAAATTGGCGTGTTACCTTTCCAATATACCTGTAGGTGATGTAGATCTTAGACAACTTCATTTCTGGTGATAGAGAAAATTGAAATGATGGTTGATCTGCATGAGACAGGACGGCTAGAGTATATTCTCTCTTTGAGTGCTTACCCTAGGTTTTGGTTTGCACTAATGCAGTGAATCTGCTTTAAAAATGGATATGCCTTTATCTTTTCAGAATTTTGAAGTAAAAGGAATGGAATATTTGTTTCAGCGTACATGTAACAATTTTTAAGCATTGTATATGTCTAGTCAACAAAAAAAGTATGTGTAACAATGTTAAGTTTTAATAATTAATTGTGTATATATTTTTAAAAACCCTGCAGAAGTCACTGGCTATTGATGGAGTATGTGCTGTTTAGCCAGTTCTACCTAGGGCCTAAGCCCATGATAGGGTTGTGTCAGGGCACTCTGTGCAGAAAAATATTTTCAGGGAACACAGCATACGATGCTGTCTGCAGTACCTGATAGCAAGCTGTCTAACCTTCCATGCTGGCACTGTGCCCTGAACACCAGCTGCAATATTATAGAGTTTTTCAAAGTCAGTCCAAGATAATTTCTTCTGCCTTACTCTATAAAATAGTTTTCTTAGAGATGTTCACAGCATATGACAAAATTTATCCAGTCTCCTAGCAAAAAATGAATCTTGTTGCATAATTTGAAAACTTCAAATTCTTGATGTAAGTACAAGTTTCAGGGCCCCTAGGAATCTTTTCTGCATGAATTAATAGGACATATAATCTTCAGCTATCAGTTAGAAGAGTGTGACTGAATTATCCAGAATTATCTCTAAAATTTGACAGTTGAAAAACTGAATAAATGGTAGTTTTCAATACAGGGAAGGAGTGCTTTAAGGAGGCTGCCTCTTGCCTATGCTAATTTATACAATGATATGAGTCTAGGATGAAGCATAAATAAGCATATGCAAAAGTTGGCTTTGCTATACCAATAAAAACATATCTTGTCATGTTGGATATTGAGTGCACTATTGTTATAACAGATGGGATGGAAGGGGGTTGGGGGTGGTAGGAAAGGAAGGCATGGGGAAGAACAGTGATGGAAGTAGTTTTCAATAATCCTCATTAACAGGTGGCGTGAATTTTAGGCAACAAGAAGAGAGGAAAACACAAAAGCTCCAAGTCATTTGAAGGTTGTATAAGAATATAATATTTTTGGAGAGCTAGAGCTAAAAATAGCATGATACCCCTGTAATAGTGTTTCAGTAGCTGATTATAGTTTGTACCTGACTTTGCTATATTGTCCTCTGTGAATCCATAAATTACAAAGACAACATGAAGAGAGGCAGGGGTTCTTGCAGCTGAGATAAATATGGGAAAGTGTGTCTGGGAAAAGCTAAGTTGTGATTTGGAGAAAAATTAGCTCTACGTATGAACACCTGAAGGAAATTGAGACTACCTCAAGGTCATGTCTCTAATTTGTCCTAAGTCATGTAGATAGATGAGCAACTTAAATAGAAAGGAGAAACCACTGTACAAACCTATCTAACATGTAGTCTAACCATTAGACCTGTTAATGTTTCACTGCATAACTGGAAAAAGCTAGTTCCTGAGCTACAAGTGGAGCCAAGCCACCAAGAACAAAGAATAACAAAAAGTGGTCAATCAGCAGACACATGAGGAAGTGTTTTCTTCATCCCTCGACCACCAGAGGACCCCCGAAGCCCACCAGAAAGAATATTGTGCATGTGGCAGAACCTTTTATATATATAAAAGAGTTCTTAGAAATCTAAAGTTTATGTAGGTTAGCTCTTGGAGGTTGTATTGTATTGAGTATGCATGATTTTGCAACATAAATTAGTTGTTTTCTCACTAATTTGTTGGAGCACTTGTGGGGGAGAGATCCCCAGTGCTGCCCAGCACTGCAATAAAGAATACCTGCTTAACAGTTACATTGGACTCTGGGTGCTGAGTCAATTACCATGTAGTGATAGCTATCACTACAGTTTCTTTCTTCCTACATTAATCAAGAGAAGTCTTCTAAAGACTAGTGGAGTGATAAGGGAGCTAAACTGGATATAATCTGTACACCACATCCGTATGATGTTTCCAGTCAGGAAGAAATGAATGCTCAGATTCCAAGTGAAATTCTTGCAAGAGTCAAGAAGAAGAGCTCTTTCATTCAGGTAAGAACACTTCTAAATCCGCCCCCCTTCTCAAACCAAAAACATGCTCAATCTGGTACCTTTGTTCAACTAATCAAAGGAAACAAACTCTGGCGAATTAAAGTAACTCCATGCCACCAATGTCAATTTTAATTTAATTTGCTTTTTCCTGTGATATGCTAATAGTTGCTATATTTTGCTTCCCCCCCTCAAAAAAAAAAAAAAAAAGAGTTTTAAAAAAAAAGTGGTGTAGTTAGGTATCTACCTTCAAGCCCTCTTTCTGATAGCTTTAATCTTCTTTGCATGAAAGCTGATGTCACCTGACCCTCTCCTGCTCTAAATCAGAGTAATAACATTCAGGTCAATATGCACTGTTCAAAAAACATCTGGAATGAGTTCATCGGGGTGGGCTGAACAAAACAGTGTTGACTGATCTAATGCACACAATCAATACTACGTTAGTGCATGGCTATTTGTAGTCACAAATAGATGAGGGTTAATGCAGGCATTGCTTTTAAGGATCTCAAGGGTAGAGGCCCAATATCCTTTTCCCTCAATGACACTACTAACACTTAAAGGTAGTTACAGGAGGGGCACTGCTCTGTCAATATATGATTCATGTTTGTCTTGTTTCCTAGAATAATCTCACTCTTGCAAGACTGAAAAATACAACACACATTTTTATGCCAATAGATATTATAAATTTCTTGTTCCTTAGGACTCATAATAAATTCACACACATTTATGAATACATTTGTTACTTTTCAGTAAAATAGCCAGTGTTTTCGCCAGAAGTTCCGGGAATACCAGCAACATAATTTACCAAAAAGGCAAGCAATTTTTAACCTATTCTTTAAAAAAATAAATTACATTTGACATTATGCACCAACAGTGTTATATATAAGTATCAGCCCTGGCAGGATAGATAGCATATTTTCAGACAGTGTAGAGAATTCACCAAGAAATAAACTTGTGGGGTAATTTCATTGTTCCTAATTCATTGCACATTAATATGTTGCTATGTTCCTAATTCATTGGTCATTAATATGTTAATATGTTCCTCTGTGCTGCATACAACATAGCCTTCCATGTTATTTGTAATCTTATCTATTTTCTCTTACACTAAGTGTAATTTAAATCTCTTCTGATGTTATTCATAAGACTTTAAATATATAAAAATTTACAGCCTTTCATTTATCTATCCTGCCTTATTTATTCTCGTAATATTAAATCTATAATCCAGTATTTTATTTCTATTGCAGTTTGTAAGCCACCTACTCTGTGTCCTTGCAGTATATCTGCAGCTCCCAGGATGAAATACAGTCTTCTATACAATTACAGGTGTTACATTATGTGAGAACCAAAGTCTAATTATGAGCCCACAAAGTGGTGCTCTGAAGCACAGCCTTCCCCTGAAACTCTGATTACTGCTGCAATTAAAGGTTTATCAAATTTCTGAAAACTAAGAATCCTGCTGTTCATTTACCATTTTAGGACATGCCCTTTCTTGTTCTATGCCATGAACCTAACTTTTAGGACTTTGATAAAGTTAATAAGACAGTTATGAAACAACAGTGGTTGCTAGAAGCTTTCTGCAGGCCCAAGAGAGTAAACACCAGCCAAATCAAGGCTGGAGTCATTGACCAAGGCCGAGCCCATCAGTGATGGTTACAGCGCCTCTGGGAATCACATTTAGGATAAAAAAAACCCCAGCTAGCAGCTGCTTTTTTCCACCAGAGAAGGGAGTGAGAAGATGTAAGAGACTGTGCAGACACCAAGGTCAGTGAAGAACGGTGAGGTGCTTCAAGTGCCAGAGAGAGAGATTCCCCTGCAGCCCATGAGAAGACCATGGTGAAGTGGGCTGGATGACTGGGAGCAGAGATCCCATCTACAGCCTGTGGAGAACCCGACACCAGAGCAGGTGGGGACACCTGAAGGACACTGTGACCCTGTGGGAAGCCCATGTTGGAGCAAGCTCCTGGCAGCAAAACCTGCAGCCCATGGAGAGACCAACCTATGCCAGAGCAGGTTTACTGGGGAAACTTGTGACTCTGTGGAGGACCAGGCTAGAGCAGTCTGGGCCTGAAGGTCAGCACCCTATGGAAGGGAGCCATGCTGAGGCAGTTGGTGAGGACCTGAAGCCTCGACAGAAAGGACTCATGTTGGACAAGTTTGTGGAGGACTGCCTCCTGTGGGTGGGACCCCATGCTGGAGCAGGGGAGGGTTGTGTGGAATGCCCCCCCAGCTAAGAGGGAAAACAACTCGTAAGAAACTGATCAAAACCCCCACTTCCCCAATCCCTGCCCCTCCCTGTGCATACTGCAGGGGGAAGAAGGGAAAGATATCATGGATAAGGTTTAGCCTGGGAAGAAGGGAGGGATG
Organism: Zapornia atra; assembly: GCA_013400835.1. Taxonomy (NCBI): domain Eukaryota; kingdom Metazoa; phylum Chordata; class Aves; order Gruiformes; family Rallidae; genus Zapornia; species Zapornia atra. Next base: position 96,063 of record VZTU01001581.1, read on the forward strand.
GGGTAGGTGGGGGAGGTGGAGGTGTTTTAAGATCTAGAGGAGGAAAACAGCTTGTGAAAAACTGACTGAACCCCTCATTTCCCCAGATACTGTTTCTATGATGCCAGTTTCACTAAAACTTAAATGGGTATTCCAAAAATGGAAAGATGTTCCTGATGCTTTAAATTTCTTTGAGGTACTATCCTTTTGAAGCTAACAAAAGCAAAACTGAGCACCTACAGAAGACATTGTCTTTCTGCTAGAACAAATTCTGATTATTTCTTAATCAAATGAAAGAAGTGATGCAGTAATGAAGGGTGGAAATCTCACATGTAATAGCTGATAGGAACAAGGCTCAGACTGTCAAGATTTAAACTGAATGAATGAGTAAAAAGCACTATTTCTGTTTGCTTGCAGGCAAAGCCATCAGTGCTCTGGATCTTTTAGGAATTTACTTTTTGAGTTATAAACCAGTTTTTTCATTTGTATTAGCAGCACAAATTCTTGGATGAAAGGAATCATAATCTCTGCAGTGCTATCAGAAGGTTGTGAATATGTTTTCTGTTTCACTATGGCATAAACAGGGATTAAAAACCATGAAAAAAATAAGATGGATTTACAGCAAGTTATTTAGCTATAGTTTACTGCTTTAGGTTTCAGAGGAGATGAAAAGTAAAAAAGAAGATTAAATACTAGTGGGGAAAAAAGTGCAATACAATAAGAGAACAGGCTATTCTCCTCAAAACTTCTAATCTCTGATGATGATTGTGATTTTGGGCCTTTGTAGAAAAAAACAACATTAGTCATGTAATATCATATATCATCTTTTGCAACAGGAAAAGTATCGAGTTAGGAAATGGGACGCAGCTCCTTTGCAGATGTGTAAATTAGTGTCACTGGCTTCCTCTTAACAAAGAAAAAAATAATAAACTGAGAAAAGACTGTAGAAATCTAAAGAATATCTTGAGGGAAGTTTGGAAGAAAGTCAAGTGCTAGTTTGTCAGTATGTACAGGACATTCTTCAAAATGGACCGAAGTTGACACCATAGTTTAAAAACTTTAGTGAAGGTGAATACAGACAAACATGATAAAAATGTAAGATTTAGGATTACTGATAATCTGAGAAGGAATATCTGTCCTAGTCAGTGGAGATACATTCTAAATGACAGTAAGCAATAAAATAACATGTAAAATAACGAAGGGGAAAATCTATAAAAAAAAGAAAATAGATACAGTTCTATTGTTCCAGTTGTTATTTGAGTTACCACACAGATTAGGAATAAGTGAATAAATCAAGATAACAAGTATATTTTATGCATTTTGGTTTTCTGAACTTTTTCTGTCTCTATAATTTTTCTCCATAAAGAAATGTTTTCCTGGGTGTTCCTTAGGACCTAGACTTCCCCCACCTTCCCCTCTTGCAATTTATCAACTGCTACACATTCATGCTCTGGATCATGTGAAAGGGTAAATTTATGTCCTTGGCTTGCTCTCCCAACCCATATGAGCAAATGGATTTGTCCTTTAAACATCTTTGGGACCAATTTGATTGCAGTTTCACTGACACAATTCAGAAATGCAGAGCTGCATGTGTTACCTTCCATCAGCAGATATTTTTTTCTTATTCATAGGATCACACGAGGTTATGGGTTAGAAGGAACCTTGAAAGATCACCTAGTCCAAACCTCCCTGCCAGAGCAGGATCACCTACATTAGGTCACACAGGAACACATCCGGGAGGGTTTTGAATGTCTCCAGAGAAGGAGACTCCACAACCTCTCTGGACAGTCTGTGCCAGGGCTCTGTCACCCTCACAGTGAAAAAGTTTTTCCTTATGTTCATATGGAACATCCTATGCTTCAGCTTGCACCCATTGCCCCTTGTCCAGTCATTGGACATCACTGAGAAGAGCCCGGATCTGTCTTTCTGACCATCACCCTTTACATATTTATAGACATTAATAAGGAGACATCAGTCTCCTCCAGGCTAAAGAGACGCAGCTCCCTCATAAGGAAGATGTTCTGCTCCCTTAATCATCTTAATGTCCTTGTGCTGGACTCTTTCAAGGAGTTCCTTGTCCTTCTTAAACTCTGAGGGGTCTAGAACTGGACACAATATTCCAGGTGTTGTCTCACCAGGGCAGAGTGGAGGGGGAGAAGGACCTCTCTTGATCTACTAACCACACCTCTTCTAATACACCCCAGGATGCCATTGGCCTTCTTGGACCTGAGGGCACATTGCTGGCTCATGATCATCCTGCTGTTCACCAGGACCCACAGGTCCTTTTCCCCTATGCTGCTCACTAACAGGTCCATCCCCAACGTATACAGATACAGTGTTATGATAATAGTTGGCATGCTGGTTTTTTTCAAGGTAAACAACAAAAATTCTGACCAAATTGAATCACTGGATATGCGATAGCTTTAAACATTTTTAATAGAATTGAGAAAGTTACTTAAGTTCTCAACACTAGCAAAATTGACACTGTTGCAAATTTTATGTAAGAGTTTCAGACTAAATTATCATTTTTCTGTACAGTAATAACTGCTTCAAATGTGATCACTGAGAACATTCTTTGATGAAATAACTGTAAATAATATCATACTGGACCTAAAATTATCTCCATTTAAATATACCTAAAAATGTTGGTTTATGGACGCTGTAGCTTTAATCAAGAGAAGAGCTGTAAAGCAACATTTCTCTTAGATTAATTCCTTTGCAAAGAAATAAAATATCTTATTTCATGAAGAAGGAAGTCAAAAAGCATCAAGAATATACATGAAGAATATACTCTTTGTAATCTTAATATGATTTTATATAATCTTCATATGATTTCATATAATCTTCATATGATGTATTCATCAAAGGGTCATGTTTTATAAGTAAAAATTTTTTGTTGTTCTGTATGCAGAAAAAAAATAAGAGGTATAATCACAATTTAATGCAAATATAAAGAATCAGAAAGTAATTGATCAGGTTTATTTTCTGTTGTCTGGATTGTGTCTTTTGATTCTTGAAAGCCAGTGATATAAACGGACACACAAATGTGTTAACAAAAAAAAAGAAGCAAGTAGTTGGAAATCTAGGACAATATCAAATCAAGAAAGATCCTTGTACCTGCAGTTATTTTTATTATATGCCAGTAGGTTAAAGCATATTGCTAATACACTACCAATAGCACACTACAGCAGCAATTATGCAAAATAATGCAGTATTCAAATGGAATAGTAATGCTTGCTTGACATAGAATTGGTTGAGTTTTTGTTGTGCTTTCAAATGGCAGGAATGATCTTGTGAAGCCTCCTACCCTGGAAGAAGAAACTATCATTTTGACTGACACTGTGTCTTTTGCACCTTCTCCTGAAATGAAGGGTGCCCAGGAACACCCAGAAAAACAACTCAAAGTACTGGATAGCTCTGAAGACTGAGCAGCAAACCAAACCACACCAAATTCTATAAATGATATCTTAAAATAAATCTGGGAATCAGAGAGCATGCAGAGAAAGACTGTGTGCAATTTTTAAGCCTCTGCTGCAAAATAAAACTGCGAAACCAAAGGAAATGCAAGATGTGTAACATAATCCATTTGGTTTTGTGATGGAGATTATAAAAGCAAAATGTACTGAGGATACTGATAATGTAGTTTTGCCAAAGAAAAAAACAACTTTGGTATAAAAGCATAATCATACCCTGTAAATAAGAACCCATCTCTTTCCAGCCTATTTATATTAGACATTTGAATAAAATAATTTCCATGGCTTGCCATGGAACTTATGCAATTGTAAAGCAAAGGATGTTTAATATGGTTCATTAGTAGCATGTTAAATCAAGCATGCTGAATATACATTTCGATTGCATTACATGAAGAAGTGGTTGGTAATGGGAAATTACTGTGGTATCTAATGCCACTAAAGGAGTGCTGAACTGTAAGACTGAAACTGTAGAGACCAGCTTGGAAAGAACTTGTCTTCAAGGGAAGGCTTTGCCAGGGCCACTGCGTGCTATAGATGGTCAGTGCTGTGGGAATTCTGCCACTACTTCCAAATTCTAGTCCTGTGCTTTCCTACTTTATACAAATATTTGTTTACTCCAGTGTAGTTCCTTTTTGGTAAACAAACTAATTTTCTCAGAAAGCTGACTCAGATGTGATTTACAACAGGTTTCTCCCAATTCCCTCCCACTTGTACTAGTCTCACTGCACTAGTTTTGGCTCCCCATGTACTGGACGGTCTCTGGCAGGCTCCACTTCGCCCCACCCTTACATCACAAAGCAGGGCCAGCAGTAGCCACGCTTATTTATTTTTATGCCATTAAAATCCCACTATTCTTCTAGCATGTAACACAGTGGGCTTTTGTTATTCAAGAGACTGAAAAATAGGTATCCCCTTTATAGGTGCCTGTCTTGAAGCAAGGCAAGACACAGGCAGCATGTGCATGGCTGCTCTCCTTTGCCTGGTCTGGTGCTTTGGCCCACATGAAGCAACTGGGGATTGAGCTGTTAGCAAATGGAGAAAAATCTTTCATGTAACACCTCATATAGAATGGTGATGAAATAAAATGAATAATAAATAGTTAAATTATTCTTTCACGATATACAGAAACAGAATACCAGTCCATCAGAGTGTTTGTGGTTAATTCTACTTTGCTATGTTCCAGAGGAAAAAACCAGTAAATGTGACAGTTATATGCTGACACAGAACTCCTTTAGTGAAGTATTGATCAAAACACCACTAAATTAAAATGACAAAGTGTGATCCTTCGTTATACCACAGCAATGCACCCAAAGAGTGCTTTAACACATTTGTGTCTGCACCTTTAATCTTCACCTTGTGCTTCAAAGATCTGATGATTAGCCAGTAAAATTAACTTCGGCTTGAGGCTAGACCCAAATAACAAGATTTAAAATAATTTTACTATGCAGATTTGTCAGGCATTTAGTTTTCTGCAGAAGTGCTGAGCTGAAAAAAGAAAAAAAAAAATTTGAACCTTCTGGGATTTAAGTCCTCCCTCACATACTGAACACCAATGTATATCAGGAGAAATGCTGCTGGAGATAACAGTTATGTTAGATTTAAGCTTATTCCTGAGCAGTACCCTAAACATGTCTATAGTTGTTCAATGAGTATATTTAAATTTAATAATATGTTTAGCAGCTTTCTGAAGCAAATGCTAAATCTTTCTGTTCTCAAGTATTTTTAAGGCCTCATCCAAACTGGAAATTCTTTTATTATAGATTGAGTAGCTTCACAATGACATGGACTCGCTCCCACAGCACTCTAACTCTGTCCCTGCACTCCTAGTGTCTCTACATACCTCCCAGCCCACCTGTTGATACTTCCACTCTTTTATGCCTCTTTTTTTATGTTTTCATTTTTTCAGGAGCTTCTTGTTTGTCTTTGCAGGCTACCTGCTACCTTCGATTGAATTCTTGTTCAAGAACCAACTGTTCTTGAAGGTGAAGGAGGTGATCTTTGGAAATCAGACAGATCTGGCCCCTTCTCCTCACTGGACAGTGTCCCATGAAATTATTACAAGCCATGCAAGTCCAGTAGTCAAAAGTTTTGATCAATGGGATCTATAGCTGATACAAATTAGGACATTACATTACATTTAAGAGAAAAGAAGTGGAAGTAAATTTTATCCCAGTGAGTGGCAAAACTTTTGCTGACTTAATTTCATTCATGATACCTTTTAAATTCTCTGTATCACTTTTAATTGGGCCTTTTCTTTTTCCTATGAACTCTTCCAGGAATACTAGCATCAAAAAGACATGAGAAGTACCAGTGGAACAAAGGAGAGTCAGTATATATGAATTGCTGCATGCATAAATCAAGGAAGAAATGATACATGCTTATCTATCTTGCACACAGTTATTTCTATAGCTGACAACAAATGGTGTCTCACAGTTAGGGTCACGCTAAATTTCACATAGGTGAGATTAAATGAGATTATTTCCACACAGATTATAAAAGATTAAAAAATAAATACAGGTCCTGAACTGCAGCATTCTTCAAACAAGTAGATCTAACGACCTGAACATATAAGTAAATTACGTGGGTATAACATATCATAGGACATCAGTTGCTGTATATTAATTGCTCTTCTGTGTGTCTAGCTATAAATGTTTCTCTTCACATAAGATTCCCTTCAGAGGTTGGAAGTACTTTGAAAAGATTTGAAGCTTCAAGCATTTCACAATAGATAAATAATGCAACCCTGTGTAACACTCTTGCTTACCTTAAAATTGTTCTTAAATGTGTCTCAAATACCCCAAAATACTCTTTAAAATCTGTAAAAATGGAGTCTGAATAAACAGTAGTACTTATCCTTAACACTATGTTCTCCAGTTACTCTTTTTCTACTGGATGTCTACCTTAAGAAAGTTTCTTCTAGCTAAGTTTCCTGAACATGCTTATGAAAGCACCACAGGTGGTATGTGTCAAAACTCTTTTAAATGGCCATATAACACATTTTCCTCTTTATTCACTAAATTGGCTGTCTTGTCAGAGAAGGAAATTATATTGCTTCAACATAATTTGCTCCCGATAATTCTATGATAGATTTTTTGTTTTGCCTTCTTATTATCATCTAGGTGTTGATAAATTGATTGTCTAATAATTTGTTCTAGTATATTTCTGGGAATCACAGCTGTGCTGACCTGATAATTTTCTGGGTCCTCCACTTCTTAAAAATAGGTCTAGAGCCTGCCTTTGACCACTGGTTGTCTCACACAAATTTTTGAAAATATCCTCTAACACACACAGATTCATCTAGTCCTTTAAATACTCTAGGGATAATCTCATCATACCATTTCCATTCAATTCACTTATTCCAGTATTGGTTAGTCAATTCTTTTATTCCATACCCTCCAGCTAAAATTGATTTCCTTAAATAGCCGGTCAGCTAACCTCTTCTGGAAAGCAAACCTCTTTTGCTAAAGCAAAACTAACTTCTTTTTGCTAAAGCAAAAGATGCTTTTTCTGTATCATCTATCTCCTATCCTTTCCTGCTAAGTAACAGCTGTACAAAAAAGCAGAGGAAGTTGCTCAAATGACAATCTTTTTGTTGCCTTTTTTGTGCCTTAGCTTTTCTGATGTCCTGTTAGATGATTCTGCCTTTCTTTTCTACTCACTTCTGGTCACAGGGTTTTGCTACATTTTGTAAAATCCCTTTTCACTCTTCAAAATGTTAAAGAAACTTGATGCTGTCATATTATTCCTTTATTCTACCTCTGCTTCCAGAGAATTTTCTGCTCTACCTTAAGCACAGTCAATGCAAGTTTTTCTGCACTCCTTTTTTCCCTAAAATTTCCTTCCCAGAGCTTACCAGTTCTCTGAGCTCATTGAAGGCTGTCCTTTCTGAAATCCATTATCCTATTTCTACTGCTCTCATTCCTCCCTTTTCACAGTGGAAATTTTATGATAACTGAATTTTTAACCAGTGCACCTTTAGTCAAAATCAAATCTAGAGTACCCACTTGTCTCTTAACTTCTTCCATTTTACAGTTTGACTCTGGCCAGCAGCTAAGCACCCACACAGTCTCACTATCTCACTCTCCTACTGTTATCCCCCCTTGGTATGAAGGAGCAAATAGGAAGAGCAAAAGTGAAAAACTCTCATGAGTTGAGATAAATGTCATCTAATAAAGGAAGGAAGGAAGGAAAAAACCAAGTGATGCAAAGGCAATTACTTTCCACCTCCCACAAGCAGCCCAGGCAGTTTCCAAGCAACAGCTATTTTGGAAGGAAAAAAACTTCCAAGATTTTTTTGTTAAGCATGATACTATATGATATAGAATGTCTCATCCCTTCAGCCAGTTTGGGTCAGCTGAGCTGTATTTCCCATCCTCAGCCTATTCATTGGGAAGGCAGAATAGGAAAAAGAAGCCTTCAGGCTGGGCAAACACTGTTCAGCAATAGCCAAAACATTGGTGTGTTTTACTAACAAATACAAAACACAGCACAATATGGGATCCTATGAAAAAAGTTAACTCTGTCCCAGCCAATTCCAATACAATGTTTTGAAATAAGTATGCTCAACAGTGTCAAGAACTTTATAAGCCATTGACCTCCTCATATATTAATATGCTAAAAGATCCTAAGATAATTAACGTCTCCATTATCATCAGATAAAGTTCGTTAGTTCCTCAAAAAAGCTTATCTCAGTCTTATAGAGAAATAGTCAGTACTAGATCCACTAGAGAACACAATCTAAGATCTTCTTTCTCTTTAAAGTTCCTGCAGAACTTTTCACAGCTCTCTGTCCTATCCCTGTCTTGTCTGTAGAACAAGTATTTATGAGAAATCATTCAGAAGCTCAGTCGAGGTGCATACAAATGTCAGAAACCACAGAACTTCTTCAAAAACATTGTTAAATACTGTCAGGGGACACAATAGACCAAGCTACCAGTAACACCTAAAGAGTTTAACAGAGTAATGATAAAACAGGGGCGCTCTTCTCCGAAAGTAATATTCCTATCCCTTCAGCTAAGGGCAACTATATGATAAAACTTCATATTACTGTTCTGCAGCACGCAAGCTCAGATTTAAAATCCTCCTGCCTGTCACATTCTGAGATTCCATCCTTGAATTTCCATCTGAAACTTTCGGACCAGGCCAGGTTTGAGAGTTCAGCTCAAGTGTCTCTGATTTCGACACTGAGCTGTTGTTCTCAGAGCCAGTCTATCT